>VXBJ01006705.1:222154-260276 GCA_013400055.1 Nycticryphes semicollaris | reverse complement strand
ACGGCAAAAAAAACCAAACCCACTCTGCTGCCAAAGTGGAAACTCAACATTACTGATAAAAACTGAGAAGAGGCTACTTAGCAATTTGTGAGAGTAAGTTTTCTTAACATTTAATACAGGTCAGACCTTTCAGAAATCCACACAGAATCTACTAAGAAATCACTATTTTTATTCATTTAAATAGTCATCACTATCTTATCACACTGAAGACAAAAATTAAACTGACTAGTTAGAGCTCCAGAATTTACAAACTACGTGAAAATCTCCAGTAGAGCCAAAGAAATCAAGTGCATTTATTTTTGAGGTAGAATAAAGGTTTACAGAACATGCTCAGTTATGCAAAAATGAATAAACACAACCCTAGTGCTCTGCTGAGGGCAGCTTCACTTATTACAGAAATTCAACAACAAATATGGAAAAAAAAAAAAAAACCAACAAAAAACACCAACATAAAAAGACCTTGAGCCCCAGAATGCAGTCTCCCAGGAGAATTACTTACTTGTCTTCTCTATGTACTAAAGCAAAAAATGCAGCAAAATACCCAGCAGAACTTAGTTGCTAAGTTTCTTTTCAGTCTTGACATCTTGACTTGATCCAAAGCATAATGATCTCCAAATGTTGACTTCTTTTATCGAAATGATGTCTTAATCAGGGGGATGGACTAGCTGTCTCGGTTTTGGTTTTGAGGGTCTGTGGGACGGTGGGCTGGGAAGGATCTTTCCTCTACAAATCTCCCAACTGACACAGGAGCAATAAGCACTTATCCCAGTGGCTGCTACCCTATTGAGAAGTGGAACTGGGTGACTTCTAACCATGCTGCTGTGAAGATGCATCATCAGTGGGGATTTACAGCACTCCCCCAGGCCAGCAGCAAACCCTTCCTTTCACCAGCGCAGCCTGGAAGGGCAGGACTGCAACAGGGAGGCTGTGCAAACCTCAGTTTGGACAAGGGACCCAACAAGCACCTTATAAACTTCAAGGTAACGGTCACAAAATTTCCACAAGGAAGAAGGTATTACCCAACAAATGATACAGCTAAAATTTTCTATTTAACCTTCAGCTCATTACCACATTTGGGAATTGTACCACATGGGTTGTAAGGCCTCCTTTAGCCTGGTAAAGAAATTATGATAACTTTCAGTCTGTATCCTCTCTAGTTCAGGCCTCAGACCTTTGTTGGGACCCAATCATCTCCCTTCATTCATGGTCAAAAGACGGTGATTTTTATATTAACCTGTCTTTAGGTTTGCTAAACCTTATTCCCCAAATTCTTCAGAGAAAATATTCACTTAATGCTCAATCCCTCAGACAAGCAGGTTCACTATTCCGTTAATCTGTCATCTCTAGTTCTCTCTTCCCAGATCGTAGTTAGGCTAAACATGGCACAGATAATCTGGTAATCCAGATGACCAGACCCAAATCTCCACATTCCCAGTACCATATCCGTGTGCATCATCTCTCACTTCCTGCTTAAACGTATTTCACAAAAAGATAGGTACTTTTTCTGATAGCTGTATACTAGAAGACTGAGATTTCACACATCTTTTGGCAGTAATTAGGTCTGTTTCTGCAGCGTGGAAATAACGCTTCAGTTTAGACACCCTTGCTCAGCTAGGACAACCAGAGGTTTCTTCAGCATGCTCTGGAGGGCAAGGCAAGATGCAGGCACAGCAATTCTTCATGGCAGCTCTGCAGGGCTGGGCCACACTGGATTTGGGGATGCCGATGGAAAAGGAAAGAAGTGACCCTGTCCACCACAACGTTACATCAGACAGAAGCTGAAGGGGGTGGCTTGCCTTTAAAACACGAGTCAATCCCCTTGTAATCCAACAGGTTAAGGATGCTGGCTTGCAGGGTAATGCTTCATCTCCACTTTTAAGACTACAGAGACCTGAACCCTCATGAGCAAAAGGAAATATAGCCTAGCCACCCCACCCCCCCAGCTTCCCCCTTCCAAACCTGCTCTGCTTTGTCCTCTGGCAACCCTCAGGTGGACCTTTGTTGATAACTGCACTCAAACACTTCCACAAACCCTCCCAGCCTGGAGCCCCATCTCAATTTCGACATCTTCCAGTGTGCCTGCCAGGAGCCCCATTTTCTTATTTCATAGCCACCACACCCTCAGTTGGAAGCTCACTTCCAGCCAGGCAACCCTCATGGCAGAGCAGCTTTCCCATATCAAGCTTTTAGTAAGTGATTACTGCCTGGCATGAAACAGCTGCTCACCAGACACCAAAACCCAGCACAAACAGCTCAGCAGATACACTACATTTGGATTGAAGGAAAAGCCAAGTGTACCTCCCATCCCAGCACCACACCCACACCAACCCACGGACAATCAGGGGGACAGACATCAAAAGTGGCCACTAAGCAAGAGGATGTGAAACAGACAATTACCTGTATTCCCACATTCTGTTTCCATGCCTTAACAGTATAGATCTTCTCCCAAAGGCATGGAAGGAAAAGAGCGACTTTACTTCACTAATTCAGGGTTCACATGTGCAAGCAAACACTCTGTCAATTTGCAATACATGGAAATAGGGCTAAGTTTATTAAAAAATTAAGCACAAAATCTGCGACAAGTAAAAACATCACACAGGAGCAACACATGACATAGCACGTGCAAGAGGACGAATATTCTTAAAACAGTTTTACAAAAGACTAAAAGGTAAGTTGTAACAAATTGCTGATGTCTGTTGATGACTTTAAGGAAGTTACCATTGTAATGTCACAACACAGTTTGGAGATCCCTTCAACAGCCATCCCAGATCATGCTTCAAAATCCTTGTATTATTTGGTAGGAACACTGAATAAGGTTTTTGCTTTGTTTTTGAGAATACAAAAAATGAAGATAAACTTCTAATCTTTGTCTACTAAATAGCTTATCATGCTCATAATTTTAAGTGTGATTACACTTTGGTTACACCTGCGATGGGTAAATTGGCATTCTCCCCCTCTTCCTGGTTATATTCCCATTTAATAGTCACAAAACACTCAGTCTCCATAAATCCTACTCTTGCCTTATGATTGTAGTCATCAGATTAGAACTTGTACTTTAAAGTTAAAAGGTAAAAACTTTGAACCCCATCTATATTAAACTGGAATTGGTGTATCATCTATTTGTTACAAGAAGGGATCCAAGAGTATTTTTGGACATCCATCCACTTCCCTCTACCCCAAAAGCAAACATGCTTTTTGTTATCTCACAGCAATTTCAGGCAACCTGACCTATTAAGCATCTTACTCTTCATCAGCACAATTTGGAAAGCTCACCTTCCTTCAAGATGATGACCAGTTCTGGTCAGAAATGGTGGGAGAAGGAAGGTTTGTCTTTGGGGATTTTAGAAGTCAAATTTGTCAAAAGGTGCAAATTACTGAGACAGGCAAAGAGCATCTATCACTGTCTTCGTAAAAGATGTAGTTGTTCCCTTAAATTTCTTCCATTTTGACATCTGACTTCAGTGTTTGTCCCGATGCTGTCATTTTTGAAGGCAACCACCTACAGGACAAGCTATAGCCTAGCATTTTGTCATGGGAGTTGGAAAAACCCCTAGCCCATACACAAAGATGCGCCAAAATTTGTGTTTTCATTGACAGTAGTGGATTGTTACTTTGTATAATCAAAAAACACATAGAGTGTGATTTAAAAGCCCATTCAGTACTTAGATAGGTAACACCTCAAAGTAAGGTATCTGAGATCTTCAAGTAGATCTGGACATATTGCCTTTTTAAAAAGATTCCTGTATTCTAGAATGACGCAAACACCACACCTTCTCTGCTACCCATTTCTAGGTCTTACCCAGCCTTTTTGGAAAATATAAAAAACCAAATCCAAAGCAAATCAGAAGAAAGCGCTCAGTTCTCTGCAGTTTTGGCAGACATCCACGCACTAGCAAACCAAGCGACACAAAGCAAACGAGGAGAATTATAATAGTTGTGTATTCTTCTACTACAAAGTGCGGCTTCATCATCACTGTTTTTCCTTCCCTAGGATACAGTTTCCAGACTTATGTTCCTGTCTCAATGATAAAGGGACTACCTATGCTACTTTCAGGATTAGGATCATGACTCAAATTCTCTCAACGCAATCAAAACTCTAACACAAAAGGGTTGCGAAGAAAACCTCAGACTAAGGCCTTTAACCTTCAAGAGCCCAGTTTGCTAGGTAGTGAACAAACTGAAACACAATTTTATTGCAAGTTGTTGTTTCATTCACTCTGCTGAATTTAAATATTGAGCAATTTACCAGACCCTCTGGAGAGTAAAACTTACCGAGAGAACATAAACCAAGAGGTTTACTGTTACTTTTGTATTAAAAAAATTTGTCCCTACATGAAAATTTTAACAAAGCAGAAAAAAAAATAAATTAGTTGGTTTAAGAGCGAGAAGAGCAAAGAGCATTTCATATTGAAGTTGCTCGTTCAAAAGTAGGTAGAGCAATAAAAATTAGAAACAACCGTAGTCTTGTCAGGCTGCTTGGCCAAAATTTGGGGGGAGTGGGGGAATAAAAATAACAAAATCTCCAATTCCCTATAAAAACAGGGACATATTACAAAATTACTGATCTCAAGTGACAATCTGGGTAGTAACTTCAACAAAGATGCAAATTACTGTGAGGCAGGCATGGAGGACATATCATTATCTTTGAAAGAGACCTTTTTATTTACACAAATTTTGTAGAACCCTTGCTGGACAACATGAAAGCGCAGAGGGTGCTATAGAGGGTTTGTAAGAATTAATACAGTTTGGAATAAATGCTACAATCATTTGGAATAAAGACTAAAAATCCTATTCAAGTTTCCAATCCATACAAGAATTAGTTTCTTATCCTACAATTATTGCTACATAAGACAATCAATGTCATGAAGACTGAAATCTCTAAACTGTGAAAACACATCTGTGACTTATGCTGCTAAAAATATTTCCTTCTAACTCTATGATGAAATTAATGTTAGCTCAGTGAAGGAAGTGAATAACCTCCCATCCAGTTCCTTTATAATTCCTCATAAGGCAAATCATCAATCCCTTCCCGGTGCCCGGCTGTAAAATTGGCAAATATGGATTAGGATGGTAAAATTTCACACAGCAGTTTTGTGTTCTCCCCATGCATTTTACACAGGGATTTATTTAATACCTTGACCCGTTAGGGAAAATGCAGATATACACCAGGAGAAAGGAATTAAGATGATATGGCTGCCTGTGAATATGCATCGAAATGGGCTGCAGTCACAGTATGAAGCGACACACAGATGAAAGGCAAAACAGAGAGCGTTTTATTTCCTTGCAAAACCGTTGTGGATACAGAATGTCACATTATATTTGCAGAACACCAGTTGAATATTCACTCCTACAGGTTTGAAGGAGCTGGGCCAAATTGCAAAGCAGAAGGAACACACAGATGACATACCGCACACGAGCAATCATCTTAAATGGCATGTTAAAAAAAAAAAGTAAGAAAAAGTCCACATAGTACAATTTGGTTTCACTCCCACCCATTTCTTTTATTTCACTGGTACTTTTGTGCATGGCAAAGCACGCCTGAAAACTTTCAAATGCACTTCAAAAGTCCAGGATCAGTCCACCCACATGAAGTGCAGCATACACAGGCAGCACAGGACAGGATGGTTTTGTCTTCCATGTCCAAATCCAATTCCAACACTGAAAACTCCAAGCACAGTTTGAATCTCCATGAAACTTCACATTTCTACTTGTATTTTCCTTTTGCTGAGTAAGGAACTTGGGCAAACATTTGTTTCCCCCGCGAACACTACTCAAGCAGCCCAGTTGCCACCTTATGATGTACTGCATATGAAAACCCTACAGTGCAGTTTTGGGATCGGTAGTTTTTAAAGTTCACCCACTCACCATAGTGAAAGAGCTAGATGGTAAATATGTGAATTTCCCTGCTACTTGCCTTTTTTTCCAGTCCAGAGTGCTATTTCACCCAGATGAATACATTTAGTATTCTGGAAAAACCATATCTACATACTCTGTTAATGCGCTAGCTTTGCAATTCCATTTTATTTATGTAGCACGCACAGTAGTATTTTTACTTTTTATGTATTCCACAACACACAGATAGAACAGACACTTCCAGTTAATATTAATAGCTCCTTAAATGAAGTATCTAGTTTTCACTCAAAACCAGAAGATATTAAAAGAATATAGCAATAATCCATTTTTCCTGCAAGTCAATCCTCTAACAATGTATATTATGTTAGTTACTAGTCATTGCAAACTTGTTTTTCAAATTAATGTATGAAAAGATTCCATTTAAACTTCAATAAATAATTTACTACGCTCATCCTACTGACTCAAATTGATAAATTATTTGCATGATACATTTTCTCATTAATAAGGAGGAGAACTTGCTATTTGGAATTTATCTTCTCCCTCCATTCTCCCCATTTAAAAGGCCAATTTCACTTAAAGTCATACTGGGGAAGCAATCTCTCTTCAGATTGCTTGGGAACATGAAACAGAATATGCTTTTTGAGCATTTTTTTTCCCAATTTATATTTTTAAAACAACTGGAAGAGAGAAATGACAACCCAGTTGTAGAGAGATTTAATCATAAGGAAAAGAGGCATGATGAGAATTAGTACTCTACCAGAGGTCAGGCAGGAGGAAAAAAAGAAAAAAGGTAAGCTAGACTGAGGTACAGTAGCCAAACCTACTTTTCAATATCCATTTTTTGTTGCAGTGGTGATGCCTCTTCAAAAGCTACTGGCCACAGAAGAGCTCACCTCTTCCAGCCCAATGCTCCACGCTCCACGTTAAGGGAACATTTTGATGGAAACAGAGTATGACAAGGAGCCTTTTTTACCAGATGCTTTATTTACTTGAAATGATTTAATTGCTTTGACCTAATCCAGACCTAATTTAGAAGACTAAGATCTGGAGTGCACTGAAAAGAAAACCTCAAGAATTTTAGTTGCCTCTTTTTAAGGCATTTCTATTTCCTAACTGTGTTCCTGCTGCAATCACTTTCAAAACCTTAAAGAACACCATCACTATCAAATTCAGTTGTGAAAGTCTATCAGTGAGGGATATTTCTAAATCTCCATAAATTGTTTGAGCGCTGGATTAACAAAGAATTTCTACAATCCTGTCCTCCGTACAAACTCTCACAGAACATTCACCTGACCTCACCAGATTTCATTGTGTAACATAACGAATGGTGACCACTCTCCTGTGCAACTACAACACACGGTAAATAAAGACATGCAATAAAGACATGCAATACACTGCAGTGCGGAGGCTCAGGGAGACTCAGCTTGGCTCTTTAATAAGCTTCTTTTGAATTAAGTGATACAAAACCAGGTCCTATCTTCATCAAAGGCAAGCGAGTCATGGGTGCATTTCAGAATACATGCCTTTGTGTGCGCTGCTGCGCTCTTCTTATTGCTTTAAATTCAAGATGATCACTTGTTTTAAAATAAAATATAAATTTGTTTCAATCACTCTACAACCGTCCATTATGTTATATGACAGGATTCTCTCATTAAAAGCAAAACTTTCAAAGACAAAATTACAAGCTGAGCAGCAGCAGCATCTTAAACACAAGAAAAATACCATCGTGCATCTGACTTACCACCACATTGCACTGCTACTATTGAAAGCTTAACTATTTAGTATACATTTCTCAGCATCATCTTTTGCTAATTAGCTGGCAAAACGTAAGTATCTGCCTGACAGCAAACAGCTCAACTGAGAAAAGTAAGATTTTACAGCAACAGACACACTACAACGAAAAAAAAAATAATCTGAAAACAGAAATTTAGATCCAGTCTGTACATAATTTATACAGACTTTTTTTCCTCCACATTTTACAAACAGCCAAAAGTCGATTACTTTGTTATCTGTTTTTAAGATCTCATCAAATGTGACATGTAGCTCCAGGTGCTATAAAATAAAATAAAATTAAATAAACCAATGAAACCACACTATACTAGGCCTTTTCAGCCAAACAAACCTGCTTAGGCTGAGTCCTAAATGTAGCATATTTGATGATTAGACAGGGTTGGGAGAAATAAAGCAAACTTACTTTACAAACACAATTAAAAAACAAATCCAAACAACCAAAACCAAAAGATGCAAGAAGAAAATAATTGTGCCTCAAGACTGCAATAGAACTACTTCACAAAGCAAGTAGGGTTTTCTATTGAGATTTAACAGACCGTGTTAAATATACTGCTTCCTCATCAAATCATGGTATAATATAGAGCATGTCTGTCTAAAGGAAAAGAAAAAGCTTATAATACCCCTTAACATGTATAAGGATAGGAAATAAAAGCGTAAGTTGTATTGTACTTACCAGGAAAGATCTAATGCATTTCTACAAGTGCTGACACAAGTAACTACCACCATCTCCACACTGCGAGGACTCCTTAACATCTGAACACGTGCACCATCTCTGCTAATTAACACCCTTGAATTTTACACATTCTGATTTAAACATCTGAAGAGTATTAAGCACTTAAGTAGCCTTAGGAACTCAACTTCCTGGGAAACAGGACGTGGAACCAAACCTACAATGAAGCCTCTTACCTGACACACACTCAAAACAGTCAATTTTTGCAGACTTCCACATTTGAGGGCTATTATAAAGCTCCACCACCAAAGTCTATGCAAAAACAAGCATCCTGGTATTTGTTAAAGAGACTGTCATTCAAACCAAACCAAACCAAACCGGTAGGCAAGCTAGAATTAGCACCTTATTTACTGAGAGCTACTAAAGGAATGATACTAAAAGAGTTACTGTATAAAAGGGAATCACTGTATTTTTGATTCTTTACTGAAACAATGGCACAGCAGTGCAAAAAATACAGAAAAAAAAATATTTGTATTTTGTTTACACATACAGTTCAGACAGGGACATCATTTACTCAAAAACAGGAAATTACCTTCCTCCATAATAGAAAAGGTTTCTATAATACAACTCAGATATGTGTCATGTGCACTCTGAAACCAAGAGCAATAATTTTCAGTTTTCAATGGGAAGAATTTAAATTAAGTGCAAGACCAATTGTATATGCAAAAATCTTTATCTATAATGATAAGATTTCTACAAAGTTCACACCATAAATATTATGCTTTCTGATGGGTAAAATAAGACACAGGCTGCAAGGATTAGAGTCTCAGATTCTAGTAATGCCACCATTATTTTTTATTTCTATCTGAATCGTCATTAGAGTCTAATGAGAGATGTAAACACTAATATTGTGAAAATTGTTCACTACTCCCTTTAAGTGCTTTCTAAACGCAGTTTCAAAGTTTCATTTCATCAGCTACCTGCACAGTGTCAAGATACTACAGATGGAAATGCATTTTCACAGGCATTAGACTGACCACTGGATGTTCTATAGATCTCGCATCTACATTCTCAACATGAAAATTTCCTTTTCACGTCTTTACATGTGTAGACATCAACTTCATCAAAGGTCTTCTTGAAATTTTATGACTTCCAATTTTGTGAAAGCTTCATGATGCCTATTTTTACTTAAGGTTAAAAAACAAAACAAAACAAAAACAACCAACCAAAAAGCTGGCAACTTGTTTATGACTAATTCTGCTGTAAATACTTATATTACAGGCTGAAATGTTGAAAGGCTATTAAAAAGGCCACTAAGACGAGTTCTCACTTGCAACAGGCTTTAGAAAAAAAACCAAGACAAACACCTCACCATGTAAGTACTTTTCACTATCTTGTTAATGTCAATCCTTGAGAGGATTACTATTCCACTAAATACAGAGTTGCTGCCCAGTCATTGTCTATGTGCACTTCACATCACACAGGAAGATCGAGAATGAAACTTCATCACACTGGGCAAAAAAAGCTTAGTCCAGGTGGCTATTCCACACAGCAGTGTTAAAGCTAGAGAAGTTGTGGATGCCCCATCCCTGGAAATGTTCAAGGCCAGGTTGGACGGGGCTTTGAGCAACCTGGTCTGCCAGGAGGTGTCCCTGCCCAGGGATGGAACTTGATGATCTTTAAGGTCCCTTCCAACTCTAACCATTCTACGATGTTATAAAGTGCCAAAGAAATCCCTGCTTCTCACCACGAATGCCCTATACGGTGCCACTCATGAAAAGCAGAGAGGAAAAAAATTATCCCGCAAGAAACAAAGCCACCATCCTCTGCAAAAAGATTTTCTCCACCACTGCAGTCTCTACAGTACCCACTGCTTTGGAAATTAGGATTTCTGCCTGCTTAGCGCTTAAACACAGATCCCAAGCACGATGCTTTGTCCCTAGGTAAAGAACAGAAATTCTTCCTAATGGCAAGTCCATTAAAGTTTTAGAAATCTAGGATCCTCTTTCATTTAAATACATAATGTGTGAAAACACTCTACCAAGGTAATACCCTGCTTTGTGTCATTTGTCCTTTTTCTTCCTTCCTGTAGCCATCCTAGACCACACTGAAATCAAGTATGTCTTTCCAGGTCTCTCAGGGTTCCTTTAATGATGGCAGGTTTGGAGTCAGTACACTGCTGTTTGGGGTTAAAGTCTTGAACCTTCTGTAGCTCCTTTCCTCTCCTCACCCCCAGCCCACTTTCTCCAGTGCCTATAGCAGGATAGGCAGACCTCTCCAGAACACAAAACACTTTTTGACATAATGTCATCTCAGGAACTGAATCTACAGAATATGATTATATCTAGACCATGAAGCTATTAAAATAACACAGTAATTACCTGAATGAAGTATTACTGCATATATAATCACACTGACAATTAGATTTTCATCTAAAAAGTGCATGATTTGAATTTGTCTCTCAGCATAATTCATTTTACCATAATAAGGCAATTGTGCAGTTTTTTAAATATAAAAAAAGCTTCTAATAGCAAATCACAGCTCCTTTTTAATAATTTAAACCCAGATTAACACTCTTTGCTACACACTACCAGCAAAACTTATAAAAACCAACCAATGTGGTAGTATTTTTCCCTCTGTACTGACAAAGAACTAGCACTGACACAGATTCAGGTGTGAAGCATTTCAAGCAGGCTTACCTCAGATTCGTCTGTTGATTCCTCATTAGATATGGTTTCCTGAAAATCACACAAAGCACAAAGGGGAAATTAGTACATCTATAACTGAGCATTTCCCTTTTTAAAATACTTTTTAAACCTTTCTTAGGAAAAGAAGACAAAAAGGAAGCCACTCAAAGTTCAGAGTTTGCCTCCTTCGTGCTCATACCCAACTTCAACTTGCTATCTAGTGCCACACTGACACTCAGTGGCACCAGTTGACTGTGATACTATTGTCAATTACCCAAAAAATAGAGTGTGACTGGATTATCTGAGAATCCATCCCCGTGAAAGCTTCCATCCTTCCAGAAGCGGTAGCAAGTTTTGCAAAGCGACTCCCCACATCTTGACTTGCAAGGCAGAACAGCATTCCCAAGTTATCCACAAACTGGCTTTGCTACTGAGCTATTTGGCTGTTAACAGGCTTATTTTACACTTAAATAATTTCAGACCATTTTCCACAGAAATTCAGCATTTAATGACTTTCTCCTTCCCATCCCACGTCAACACAAGCCATGCGGCTTTCTCTTGCTTTGGAAGCAACTGTATCTTTAAAACATTTCTCTGGCAAACCAACGATTCTTACTGTCCTACACAAAAAAAATTTTCTAAGTCAACTCCTGGTAATCTCTCACCTGTCCACCGAGAAAATCTGCTGATGCAATGCCTCCTCCAAGAGGTCAGCAAAATGAAGATTTACTTAACGTATTTATCATTATCAATAGCAATAAAAGGTTACAACTAATACTCTGACAGTGAACGTAAGCATTTTAACACCGAAATATGATATAAACAAAGAACGAGCAAGAGAGAAGGCAGCATTTCAAATCTTATGAAGTACTATTTCGACAGTAAGATAAATAGGTAGAGAATTTCACCAGAGAAGGCAAAAAAATAAGAGACAGTCACCAACAGCTTAAAGAGAAATGGAAAGGGAAGAAAATTTAGTGCACTGACATCCAGTGTCATTTTTAGTTTGTCACTTTTATTTATTTTCCCTGTTTACAAAATGTGTTGATTGTGACCTCTAGGCAAAAAAGCAAATGCGTCCCTTGCATTACTGGAGGTCCACCTTTAGTAACCATAGTGACCACCACAACAGATTAGAGATAGAGACATTTTACTTCCTACAGCCAAGTCCACCTGTAGGGCACACATCCCACAGAAGGGTTATCTATATTCATTACATGAGTTAGGAAATTGCAAGTAGAAACAATATGCAAGTCAAGGGAAGGGAGTAAAATCCTGGCATCCTTTCAAGCTTAGGTTTGACTTTGCAAGTACAACTGTTGTCCATCAGTCTCATGAGCTCTACTCATGAGATGCAGTTACCTTCCAGGAAATAACAACTTTCTTACATATAATTTTTGTGCATCTTACATTCTACTTAAAAATAACCAAACGAGGACAGAACTAAAACATTGTGATGTAACTCTGCCAGCCTTTTGGATATGGTAGAGTAACAGGAGAAGTCCAATGCAAAATACTGCCAGATTTGTAAGGAAAATACTGTCTTTTTTTTCTGAATACCAAGAGTTGCCCACTCAATTCCTTTACAAATCAAAACTATTAGCACTACTATTTTGATACAATCCCCATAAATTGTATCAACAGGAGAATTTGTTTAAAAGATGAGTAATCTGTTCTCCCAAACAAAAGAAGCAACTACAGCAAGTGACATTTTTGCTGGTACACCTGAGTCTTTCTAGTGCAGCTACACCATTTTTATTTTTTCCCTGATTCTAATTGCTTTTGCTATTCAGGACAACACAAATGTAGGGAAAGACAGTGATGAAAATCTGTTTTGATTTGGGACAGGTACCCTGATATCCCTACTATTTCATAAATAGCATACAAGTTCAGGCAAACACTTTATGGCCTTTATGTTTGACTGCAGAAAAAAAAAAAAAAAACCACATGCAAAAAAATGCAAAAATTCAGGGAGGGCCTTGGCTTAGAAAAGAAATGCAGAAACTGTATTTGTTCCCTAACAAGAACTTAGCTGAAGGTGTTTAGAACTGACACTTAGCTACTAACTCACTTTGCCAGCAGCTTTCGATGAAAAGCTTTTTGCTCAAGTTCTCCCACTGGCACAGGCAAACTGGAAGAACAAACTGGAGTAATGACTGCCTTGGGGTTTTGTTAGGTTCCTCTCCCCTCCCTCTAAACACATGAGCCGAGAGGACTATCCCTCACTTTCTACTTTGTAGGAACCTCGTAACTGTGCAAAGGAAATCCCCCAACAGGGATTTGTAGATGACCAGAATCACAAGTCATGTAGGAATAGCTATCATTCGTACATCCGAGACTCCAGGGGAAAATCAGTAGTACACTACAGCCATCTGGCACAGGCTGTTGTTCAAGTAGCCTAAGAACAGAGAAATGGAAGAGGAAACCACAGAAACATAAAGTAATCTCTCATCATTATAATATCTCACTTAGCAAATCCAACATAACTTCTCAGTAAATACTTAAACTGACTTTCCAACATGATGGATGTAAGTTTTTCCCTTCCCTGCCTTTACAAACATCAGGTGTCATCCACTATATGTTTTAGGCCTGTAATTTAAAGCTGCTGGGAGGGGAAAATCATGAAATTTGGGTCTCAAAGGAACCTAGACGCACAACATACATGTCCTTTTCAGTAGGGGTGTGCAGGCTCCCCACAGGAAATCGGTAGACACAACGTAACTTTCCTACCACCATCCAAATACAGCAAGACACAGGTTGTTTTGATTTATCATATAACTAAAGATAAGACTTGTCAGAGTAAGTTTTATCCGAAGAACCCTTCTAAACACTGCCGCAATTCACCAAACCAGGGAATGAAACCTCCTCCAAAGAAGGCAACCCCTCCCAACAAGACCCCTGACAGCAAGGAAGGTGGAAACTAGATTCTGATCTCCACTAAAGGCCAATTCCTTTGAGGTAATTCTAAGACTTCACCACCATTAGGAACTCAAGACAGACAAACGTGTGTGTCAAAGTCCTGGCTCAGAGCAAAGAAACACTGAGAAAGTATCTGAAAGGACTGGAAACTTCACTTCTTGCTTTTACTTCGTTGTTGTTTTTTTTTCCTCGGAGAGGAAGGGTCTAGGCAGAGGGAAGTTTTAGGAGGATATCCACTTTAGAGAACCACAGGTCACAGAAACACAGAATGATAGGGGTTAGAAGAGACCTATGAAGATCATCTAGTCCAACCCCCTGCAGGCTGGACAGGAACACATCCAGGTGGGTTTTGAATGTCTCCAGAGAAGGGGACTCCACCACCTCTCTAGGCAGCGTGTTCCACAGCTCTACCACCCTCAAAGTAAAGAAGTTGTTCCTCACACTGAGGCAGAATTCCCTGTGTTCCAGCTTGTGCCCATTACCCCTTGTCCTGCCACCAGGCACAACTGAAAACAGCCTGGCCCCATCCTCTTTGACATCTACCCTTTAGATATTAATCCACGTTGACGAGATCCCCTTGCAAGCAAGCACCAAACTCCTCGCATTTTATCTCGGGGCAAACACCTCTGTTGAGAACTTGACCCTGTGCCAGCTAGTAAAGAACAGCTCCTCAAACACTACAGACAGACCCTTCAGATCTTTAATCCCGGCTCCACAGCGGTGCCAGCAGCTTCCCTCCCGCCCAGCCCGCCAAACTCCTACAGAAGGGATTACCTAAAAAGCGGAGCCCTCAAGGCTCGCGCCGCCTCCCCTGGCCATCTGTCTGGGTTTTTTTAAGACAAAACCTCAGGCAGGCCCAGTATCGCTGCCTCCATCTCCTCCGCCCCGGCAAGGCCCCAACAGCCGCTGCCGCCCCGCCGCCGGCCCTCGCACAACCCCGCGGAGCTGGCCGAGCCCCATTCCCCGCCCTCACACAGGTCCTGTCCCTTCGCCCCTTGGCTTCCGAGAGCCGCCCCGGCTCCCCGCCGCGCTCCTCGCCCTCTCCGGCGGGGCAGTGCCCTCACAGCCTCTACCTTCTCCTCGGCTTCCGCCATGGCGTGCCCGGGGGACCGTCATGTGAGAGACAGGAAACCGGCGAGGGCGGAGGCAACCTGGGAAATGTAGTTTTAGAGGGCGTAAGGCGAGGATTTTTTTTGTTGTTGTTGTTTTTGGGTTTTTTTGGTTTTGTTTTGGTTTTGGGTTGTTGGTGGTTTGGGTTTTTTTTGGTGTGTGTTTCTTCCCTCTTTTCCTTCTTCTTTTTTGTCGTTGTTGTTGTCTCCCACAGAGTATTCTCCTAGAGAACATGGCTTGGATGGCAGGACTCTCTGCTGGGTTAAAAACTGTCTGGAGGGCCAGGCCCAGAGAGTGATGGGGAATGGAGTTAAATCCACTTGGCGGACTGCCATGAGTGGTGTCCCCCAGGGCTCGGTGTTTGGGCCAGTTCTCTTTAACATCTTTATCAATGATCTGGATGAAAGGATTGAATGCACCCTCAGTAAGTTCGCCAGCGAAACCAAGTTCAGTGGGAGTGTTGATTTGCTGGAGGGTAGAAAGGCTTTGCAGAAGAATTTGGTCAGGCTGGATGGATGAGCGGAAGCCAACGGGATGAGTTTCAACAAGGCCAAGTGCTGGGTCCTGCCCTTGGGTCACATCAACCCCATGGACACTACAGGCCTGGGGCAGAGTGACAGGAGCTGCCTGGCAGAAAAGGACCTGGGGGTGTTGGTCTGCTGTGGGCTGAGCATGAGCCAGCAGTGTGCCCAGGTGGCCAAGAAGGCCCAACAGCATCCTGGCCTGGATCAGGAACAGCGTGGGGAGTAGGACTCAGGAGGTGGTCATCCCCCTGTCCTGGGCACTGGTGAGGCCTCACCTCAAGTGCTGTGTCCAGTTCTGGGCCCCTTACCACAAGAAATGACAATGAGGTGCTGGAGCAGGTCCAGAGAAGGGCAATGGAGCTGGTGAGGGGTCTGGAGACTAAGCCTTATGAGGAAAGGCTGAGGGAGCTGGGGGTGTTCAGCCTGGAGGAGGCTGAGGGGAGAACTTCTAGCTCTCTACATCTCCCTGAACGGAGGGTGTAGAGAGGTGGGGGTCAGTCTCTTCTCCCAAGTCACAGGCGATGGGACAAGAGGAAATGGCCTCAAGTTGCACCAGCGGAGGTTCTGATTGGATATGAGGAAAATTTTTTACACAGACAGGGTTCTTAAGCCTTGGAATGGACTGCCGAGGGAAATGGTTGAGGCACCATCCATGGCGGTATTGAAAAGATGGGTTGACATAGCGATTAGTGACATGATTTAGTGATGGTTGGGTTATTTTTAATCAGAATTAGGTTGATGTTTGACTAGATGATCTTAAAGGTCTCCTCCAACCTAGACAATTCTATGATTCTATGATATTTTGTGGGGTGGTGTGGCTCTGGGCATGGTGGTACTGCCTGACAACCTACACCAAGGGCAGAGGCAAAGCTGGGCCCAACAGGAACACCACATCCCAGTCAGGTTTTCCTCCTGCCCTCCTTAGCTATAAAAGAGACAGCCCTTTTATACACTGAATTCTTCATGTCCCTCCAGCAGACCTTTGCACACCCAGCTGAAGGTGGCCTACATGGTGAATGATGAGATGGCTTCTGTGTAGCCAGCAGCTGAAGCTGAGAGCCACTGGCAGCACCTCCATGCCCAGCGCCATGTTGCACACTGGACTGCCAGAGCTCCAGGACAAGGCCCATTTATTGGCACCTATCTGAGCAGCAGTTGGTTTCCAGCTCTGGTTTTCCATTAGATCCTCTGGTGACACAGGTAGCAGCCTCTGTCCTTTCTGTACTGTTTTAGTTAATTTGTCAGTATTGAAATTGCTCACACGTGCTTTAGTGTCAGGAGAAGGATTTCAGAAAGCCTAAATACCTCCCTACAGTTCTAGGAGCTGCCGCATTTTCTCTTTTAAAACTTCAAAACAAGACTTGAACTCCTTGCTTGCACCCAAATTACTTTCTTTATATGTTAAAATATAGCCAAAGCCAAAAATCAATAGGCAGCACTTTTTATCACTTGGGTTTTGCCACTGCAGCTATTCCCTGTTAAGGTGGAGCTACAGTGTTAATGTACCCAGTCTCCACCCTCAGGATCAAAGCCAAGAATTTAAAAATGTGCAGATCAAATTTGGCAATAAAAAAGAACTCGTAGAATATTATACAGAGACACCATACGGCCATACATTTAAAGTTAATTGCAGACAGTATTACCTGGGATATGAAAATCACGTATGGGGTTGCCATACCTTTAGAAAGTAATTGCTAGAATTTCAGCTGAGAGGAAGTAGAACCATCCTTTGAAATCACACTGAGAGGCTGACACTGGCGTGAGAGAGAGCTGTCAAAGTTAACTGTCAGTACAAGAACATATGAATGTAACTGTCATGAATATATTTCATTTGCACATGATGTAATATAAGAAAAACTCCTTTTTTGGTGTGTTATCAGGTGCCTGTGGACTATCAGGGTACCATGGTGAAGAAGCTTGTAAATGTCATCCTGGCTATATAAGCCAAGGAATTATCTACAGAGAAAGAGAAGTTTGGCTGCCATTGTACAAAATATTGTTGAGACCTCATCTAGATATAACAGTAAATTTCAAGCCACCTTTGATGCTCAAAAGATTAATTTGAACTGGAAGGGGGCAAAGGACCACTAAAAGGATCACAGAAATTCAGGGCCTGCTCTGTTGGAGAAGACTGAAAAAAAGAAGGGGTTGGCTTCTTCAGTTTAGAAATAAAAAAGAGCTGAAGAGGACGAAGGTCTGTGAAAGTAAAAGGAATGAGATTAAATAGTTATCGGCTAATTTCAGTGTGTTTAGGCTGGAGATGAAAAATAGATTCCTGAGAAGTAGATTCCCATGTGTCAGACAAGTGTGGCCCTCAGAAGAACCTTGCTCGCAAAAAATGTAACTGATTTTAAGATGAGACTTCATAAACTTATATAAGAGACTGTAAGAGGTGTTTGTTGACAGCTGTGTTGCTTACCCAGAGAACCCATTCCAGTTCCATTCCGACCTTCTCGAATCTTAGTCCTGTTCAAATCAATGAAAAAAGATATCATTCCTGTCAATGGAATCGAGATTTGTCCTGTAATATGTAATGTAGAAGCTATCTTACCTGGTACTTGAAGACTGTCTATGTATTGTGATAGGAAACTTTGCCAGATATGGTTTTTATCCCACTTCCTGGGACAAAAAACCTACATAGGGGTTTTGGGATTCAGGTTTGTGTTGTTTGGGGTTTGGGGTTTTTGGGTGTTGGTTTTTTTTTTGGTCCTCAACAGAGACATTTTGTGGCACTTCATAAACTGGAATGAATGTTAATAACTGACTTTATAAATGCCAAGAAAAACAGTGTTAAAGAAAGGATGGCAGGTCTTGCAAACTGCTATTATAACAGTTAACAGTGCACATTTGTTACAAACAGAGCCGTCAAGGAACAGCTGCTCTTGTTTTCATTGCACATACAATAAGTGGTATAAAGAATGTGGTTTACTTACAGTGTGCTACTTATTTCTGGCAGAAATGCTCAAAACTAATTTTTTTCTTGTTTGGACTTAAGGTATGAATTCAGTCTGCCACGATTATAGGGTTTTATTGTGTCAGGAAAATTTAATATGTTGGATATCTGATTCTGATCCCCCTCCCACGCCCACCTCCAGAAGTGCTGAAAGCCATCAAGAAGCAATGACATCAATGGGTTTTAAAATCTTTCAGCACCTCCTGAAAAGCACTCGGCATCCTTCTCAGGCCTGAGAACATCCCAGTCAACCTTTGGAGATAAAAAGCTTAACCGTAGTTAGCATAAGTGGAAAATACAACACTGCTTAAAGGAAGTAAATGTTCTGTCCTGACCTTAAAACCTACTCTCTCACACTGTCTGCCAGCGCATAGATCTGAAGTTTGGGTTGTCAGTTGTACAAGAGGGAGAGGTTTGGGGCCCCTGGTGAGGTTATGAAGGTTTTGAAGTTTAGGTAGAGCATTTTGGCTCAGATCAATCTCAAGTGATAGGCTGGCTCTACCTCATCTTTAGTTTTAACTTGGTTCACCAAAAATAGTACTCTTCCTAAGTCCTTTTAAATAAAGATTTTAGCCATAGCATCATGCTTTTAATGTTCATAGTGCCCACTTTAATGCAGTTTCCAGTTGATGGAACCTCTAACAGGATGCTGACAACCCCATCCAAGTCTAAAATCCAAGTCTGTCAGGAGTTTCTGATTTATCATTTGCCAGAGAAACTACAATTATCACTGAAAACTTGGACCTTGAGCAACGTTCTGATTCCAAATACTGTTAGAATCTTTATCTCTTGCTTTTACACACTTTCTCCTTGACTACTGTGAAACATAACAAGTAGGAAGTATCCGTACCATTTGGTAGAGATTATTGTATTTCAGTCTCCAAGAGCTCTCAGTTGCTTTCAAGTATGACTGATTCATCCAACAAAATATTCAGCTAGGTAATCTCTCGCCACTCTCACCACCACTTACTCGGTTAAGAAAATGTGGTGTTGTCTGTAAGTTAACAGCATTAAAAAACACTATGCTGGGTAAAACATAGCTAATATTGTTGTCAGAACAATAGAAGTTCAAAGGCTTTCCTCTTTCTGTTTGTTTGTAGAAAGAAACTTGCAAAGGCTTTTAATTTTATTTCTGCCTGCTGTCACAGAATTATTTCTGTGAAGATACTTTCATTTAGTACCATAGCTTCCATAAATAAATCTTGAATATGTTCAGAAACTTTGTGCTTTAAAAAAGATGCTATTTCGCCTGCTAGCATTATATTGTTTTGCTGTTTACTTTTTTCTTCTTAATCTAGCTCTAAAATTTATCACATTTATTCCTGAAATAAGTATCACAATAATGACTATAAAAAAATATTTCAATGGATTTATTTTTTTTTTAAATCAAATAAATACACTTTAATGATTCGAAGCTAGGTAAAACCATGCTC
The DNA here is from genome assembly GCA_013400055.1 of Nycticryphes semicollaris. Taxonomy (NCBI): domain Eukaryota; kingdom Metazoa; phylum Chordata; class Aves; order Charadriiformes; family Rostratulidae; genus Nycticryphes; species Nycticryphes semicollaris. Next base: position 240,336 of record VXBJ01006705.1, on the reverse strand, counting down.
ATAAAGCTACAATCTTATGCCAATCTTCATAAGATAATTATCAACAAGGATAGCTAACTATCTTTTTGTTAAATATAGTAATATTTTATAAGCATCATAGTGACTGCCTTCTTTAATTGGAGCTAAAGATTACCGCTGTATAATTTGCCATATCACCAAAAAGACAAGGTCCAGATTACCGCTATGTTCCACCACTACAGCGTATTTAAATGAAATTTAAATTATTGCCTATTTTTATAAAAATGAGAGTGGTAATAATACCAGAAAGATTATAACAATTTCATTAAAATAGTTGATCTGTGTTCCCTGACATTTAAGGACTTTTCCAAATTATAGTGAATTATTTGCAAATCCTTCAGGAATAACATTTCCCTTAGTCTCATCTTTCTTTCTCTGACCCTTACTCCCTGTCTGTGTTTCTTCTACTCCCCTTCTTCATCTTCACTCTCAGGCAGTCTTTATTGAAAGATACCTTCTTGTGCTAGGTAGAGCACACAGAGAAGATGAAAAAGCGTGAAGAACAGTAAACAACGCAAAGCCAGTACAATTATCCATTTATTAAAGATAAACAAGGGCTGTATATAAAGGGAGAGGTAGCAAGGGACCCTCTTAAAAATCCTATATTTAAAAATACTAAGGGCCTGGTAAAGAAGGAGCAAGTCTGAAATTGAAAAATTGTTATACTATGAGAAAATTTCATAGATCTATAGGTTATAAAGCCAGACAGGAATAGCATTGTTATTTAATCTGAACTCCTCCCTAACATGCGTCATGAGATTTACATGAATTAATTCCTCTTTGTACCATTTTGTACCATTTTTTCAAAAGAAAACATACCTTGACATTTCCATTTATGCAGATCTCCATGCACTTCTGATAAGTAATTTCAAGGGCAGTTATGCTCACTGCTAGTTAAATAAAGAAGGCAAAAGAAATGTCTTGTCAAAAGAACAAGGGTCCATCTAGTCCAGTGCTTGGTCCCCAACAGTGGCAAGAAGAGATGTTATCTGGGGAGAGCACATCCCTCTGAGTTCCACTTCTGTTGTGTCACCCCAGCATCTACTGGCATGGAATGGGGCTGTTAGAAGGTGCATCCCTCATTGCTCCTTCTAGTGTTTGTTAACAAACATGCTGTTGATGAACTTGTCTCTTTTGGACCTGCTAATACAGCTTTCCTCCACAATCTCTTGAGGCAATGAAGGATGTTCTCCGCCTACCACTTAAGGAAGCTCTTTCTTTTTCTCCTGTATTAAACCGCTTTGCTATGGGTCTCCTACTAGTTTTGGTAAGCACCCCTTAGATCTAATATTACAGGACTTGGTATGTAATGGGTTTCCCTTATCCCTATGGAAAATTTAAATTTATCTTACTTCAACTTTGAGACACACCATTATGACCACTGTCAGCATCTGTCAGCATCTTTTGAAAGTTCTGTATTAAAATATCTCTGTTTGCCATGTGATACCTGTAGCCTACCATGAAATCACTAGTTATTTACTAAGTTTAATAGAAAGAGTCCTTTTGGAAGTCTTGTCCACCCAAAACAAAAGTGGTATTCTTTTAGAACTCAACATATTTTGTATGATTTCAAGGTGAAAAAATTACAGCTTACATTTATTTTCAAAATAACCCTCTCCCTCCACATGCTAAAAGAAAAAAAGGCCTCTGTAAAGTAGTCTTTTCAGAAGCAGTTGCTTATCCCTGCTGCCAGTGAAGGTGATAGGAGTTCTCTTACTGATTTCAGTAGGAAAAGATTTAGACCAAGATTTTATGCTTTTGAAACATTATTCTTCAAATAAGTAATATATAAGAAATAAATATTTAAAATATTGGTATAGAGAGAAAGAAAATTCCATTTTCTTCACAGCTGTGTTGTGTCTTGCATTGACTCTCAGGAGTCAAATCACCAAAGCCTAGTAAAGCTCTCTCCTATTCCTTTTTTTCGCAAGTGTTATTTCTGATAATTATTTTCTCTTACTCGTTCTGATCTGCTCTGATACTGAAGGTTTTTAATGGTGTCAATATTAAATAGATCATTGGAAAATCTATTTTGTATTTACAGTGAAAACACTTTTCTTCTTCTTGACATAAACTTAACCTTAAGGAAAAATACTTAGCTTTCCACTCACTTAAATAGTGTACCTAACGTACAGGAAATGATTGATGAGGTTATCAGAGTTCCTACCTCAGGAATACTGTATGCTTTCCATGCATAATATTCTGTTTATAACCATAAAGCATATTACCCTCATATTCTTCAGGGAATTCTCAACTTTGCCATCATTCTATATATGTTTTGTAACAGTGCTTAACTGAGATCCGGAGAGTGGAAGGAAGGAAAGAACTAAAAATGTGAAAAGGGAGGAGAAACAACCAAATAAGTTAGGCCACGATTAGACTCCTAGCAAGCAGATAACTACTGGTACTGGCATTTGACAGATGTGACATAAAATTCTATTTCACCTAAATTGAATAAGGGTTTTGCTGTTCAGTAAAAAAAGGGTTACGACTTCACAGAAATATTCCATATTCTGTGTTAAACTGAGGATTGAAACATTCAATAGGTATGAACACACGAAATTCGAGTCACATAGTTGGTTACAACAGAAAAAAATAAAGGCCATCCATTTTCTGATGGTGTACGGTTGCCTTCATTCCCAGTTATTACAGCACAACTGAACTTGAGTCTTGAAATTTAATTCATGAGAGAAGTCCAATTAACTTTCCTACAGTCCAAAACATTAAATTAAATGTGTCATAAGCCTGTACAGCCCCTTTAACTGGTGCTACCACAATACCAAGATGCTGTTTGGTTTGTGCAGGGATGCGGAATGGATCCTGGCCAGCAGAATAAATGCTTTATTGTATCAATGAACTGCCTTTTCTTTCCAGTTGTGTATGACAGTCTCACACAAATAATCATTTACATTTCAGAGCCTTTTTTACACTCAGGATCAGGCTATCGGTTTATTGTTATTGGGCCTTTTAATTACAAATTCCTGAAAGCACAATTCTCACTGAATATTCTGTTTTCTGATGCTTTAATCATAACCTAGCTAAGGAAAAATCTCTTTAAAACCAGTTCTTCTTTTCATTACCTCTTTAGCTGTGTGTATCAACCTGCTTCTTTGCACAGCTACATTCTTCTTGCCATCTCTTCCCATCCTCTTACATCCCCTCAGGATCTGACCCTAGATCACGTAGCTGAAGTCTGACAGTTCACCCTGGGACAACCCTTGATTATGAAGCAAGGTCAGAGTCAAAATCCAGGTCCCTAGGGTGCAGGGTAGTGCCTGTGAGTGGAGCCTGAGGTAATATACAGAGTATTTAAGTATCTCCTCTCACCCCACCCCCCCCTTAGAGTGGAATAAATTTTCAGTCAAATACATCTTCAGTGAGTTTTATTTTGATGTGGGAAACGTACCTAGCCTGCTTATGTACCAGCAGATTTCAGCAAACTCAAATGTAAGGCTGTTGAAGTTATGTTATCTAAAGGCCATGGATTTAAAAAATGCTCTACAATCCACCAACCTCTGACATGGAAACAAAACTAATGAAACGTTAAGAGTCCTGCTGAAGTCAATGGTCCCTACTAAGGAAGTGATTCACCTCCTTGGGTTTAAAAAGGTATGAGTATTTAATAGAAAAATAAAGGCCACACAGCTTTTATACATAGTATTCCTACGCAGCATTCCTGCAGCATGTGGTTATAGTATAAAAACATTAACGAGTTGATTGCTCTTGACAGTGGATGTGGATAAATACAGCTACCACATGGCAATGATAGGATGATATCCTCCCCAAAAGCCATTTTTTGAATTTGAAATAAATTCTTTCAATTCTTCTCGTTCTTTAGGCCCCACAAAGGTATTTTGTGGATAATAACACTTTTATGAGCTGTTGGGTCAGATATTGAAGGGCTTTACCCATTGCATGCTAAACGTGCATAGCAGCAGCAGAATGCCAGTCCTCACCTTCCCACTTCACTTAAGTAGATTTTTAGTGCAGTGGTAAGAAGTAGTCTCAGTTTTATCTGTGCCTGGATTGCTGTCAGCAGTGATAGTGACAGGTCACCAGCATCACTTCACAGTGTTCACTGCCAGACCGGAAAATACCCGTGCTGCTGGTAAACTGTTATCATCCGTTTGCTTCATGCAGCATCCATGAGGAGCAACTTCCCATTTTTCAAGCGGGTAAAGTGAGGCAAAGAGCAACGCTAACTCATTTGAAGCAATTCAGAAGGAAAATCTCTGTCTCCTGATTCCTTGCCTCGTGCTTTGGCTACAGGACAGCCCTTCCGCCTTTGATGACCTGCCTCAAATATTGCCTTTTTCCATTAAGGAAATATTGCTTTTGCTCTCCTGCTTGAAAACAGAATAGAAATTAACATGGCTCTTTTTGGTTACTTCATTATTTGTGAATCACTTGGGAACAGTATTTATTAGTTACCTGCTGGTGCTCATCCAATGGGCACTCACAACCTTTTTTTTTTTTTCCTCATGGTACGAGTGAAACAGCAGCTTTTAAGAATGCTCCTCTGTGACAAAGTGCCAGGCTTTCCCTTTAACTATTTAACATCAAGCAGACAGTCCAGCCCTCAGCATATAAAACAGATGATGCAATTTGGAAGAAACAGGACAGGGGAACTGAAAAGATCTTGTTATTTATTTTGTGAGCATTCGGCTCCTCATTATAACTAGCCATTTATATTGTGGTGGTGACGATAGCATGCTACTTATTTTTGAACATAGATGAGAGGATACAATTTCTGTCTGAAAGAACAGACTTCTAAATCAACACAGGATCTCATTTGAATTCTGCCTAATCCCTTGAAGTAGCTGGGATTAGTAAGAGATGGGGAGGATCAAAGGGTGATAGGAAAAGATGCAAGTGAACTGCCATGATGAGAGTTGGTGGTGGCAGGCACAGCACACTGGCATTTTGGAGGTTTACTAACACAGCTAGCACTAGTCCTGAGGGATGAATATACAGATCTCCTCTGTCAAGTACTTCTATAATGTCTTACTTTGGGGTTTAGTCAGAAAGGGGGCAAAATTACTGGAGTAACAAGCCTATCTATTATTTCCCAAGGAAATCTTTGTGAGTAAACTTGATTGAGATGGCAGAAAAGGAAAGTCATGGGAGCTGACTGCTATCCTGTGATGTGCCACAGACTCACTAAATGATAGGGGGGAGAATTGTTTCACTGTTCTGTACCTCAGTTTCCCCATCAATGAAATAGACGAAATGTACTGATTGTTGTGAAGTATTTTGGTATGTAGAGATGAAAAGTCCTGGGAACTTGAGGCTCGATCCAAAGCCCTTTGAAGTCCTTAGAAGGCCCTTGATTCAGCTATCTTAATTTGCATTTGCCTTAGTCTGCAAGTCACCCACCAACCTTCTGAAATTTGGAAGTATACCACCCAATACATTTCTTGAAGATGGAAAAATATATTTTCTAGTAATCATTATCATTATCTTTGACTATTTGACTATTCAGTTTGAATTTACAAAACAGCGATGCAATATATGCATTTGGATTATTTGTAATACTTTACAAGATCAAGGTGAAAACTTAGAAGATGGAGAAGGAAAAATCCCAGCATGTTTTCTTGACACCAAAGAACGAACTCTGACAGAAACAAGCTTTTTTTTTTTTTTATCTTTCTTCTCTGAAGCTAGATGAAAAAGATCAGGAGAAACTATGTCTCATTAGAAGTAAATGCAGTCTGTGGTAATCCATACTAAATTTTCCAGGTCGTATCTTCTAAGAAGGTATTAGGCACCAAAGGGCAGGCAGTTCAATTGCAAAAAAAACCCCTACTAAAGGTATTTAAAAGTTGGTGTTTAATTTTTTTCAATATAATAAATGAAGTGGCACAGACCTTCCAGAGGAATTTTAAATCTTTCAGTGTGATAGGTAAGGTGAGAGAAGGTTGTAAGACGAATGACAGTTTTGCTCATTATTCAACAAAGCTCACAACAAATGAAATGGGAGCCTTCAGAACATACTTTGTTTTCTTTTTCTGGAGACTAAGCAGCTTCTTTTTGCTAAAAGAGAAATATTATCTTTATGAAGAAAATATTTTTCCTAATCAATATTTTTTTTAACCTCTGGGTTATTACTTCCTCAAATCTCTTTTTAATTTTTTGCCTCAAGATTGGTTTGTGTACTTTAATGAAAAATCTGTGGAACAGACAATGCTATTGTTCACATTAAAGCTTTCAAAGGTTATTAACAGTGATAGGGCATTACTTGTCTTCAGCACATTTTTCTGTAATGTATCACGTTCTTGGGATGTATGTGTGTGTATATATATAATTGGGAGCAGAAAGAATTAGCTGTTGACTAAGCAGAAGTATCCACACACTGGTGAAAGTCAAAGATCCAGGAAACATACATCCTATTCTTCCTATGCCACTTACTCCTCGCATTGTGTGTGCCACTTGGCTTTCTCTGCTCAGCTCAAGTATCTCTTAGATGGGATTAATACCATAGGGACATGTATATATTTTTCCTGACCACTTCAGAAGCCTGGTGATTAGTGGAAACTTTTCTTTTTTATCAAACTTCCTGTGATAAAAAATAATGTAACTCTTAAATTTTCTTATTTTGCTTCACTTTTAGAATAGAAAATATGCAAAGACTGTAAGAAGTGATTTACATCTAAAAAGCAAGTCATTCTCCAGGAGCCTTTCCTCTTCTCCTGCCAGGTCATTATTTTACATCGCAAAACAGGTTAAATTCTCAGGAGTACAAAACTCCTTTTTTTTGCCATCAGGACTTTGACTGTTTAAGAACTGTTGGAATTAGCCCAACGCTATTTCATTTGGAGCCCTCCTTCCAGATCTAATACTAGTTGAGGGTTTTGAATGTATACCCTGTAACCAGATGTAGACCATACATCAAAATAGAGACTTAGATGTTTTATTATTTCTTGAGCTCTGGCCAGAACAGGATGATGAACACTGTGTTTGAAACTGCTGATGCTATTGAAAAACCTTAAGAATAAAATATCTCTTGCTACCTTTTGTACTTGATTATCAAGCTGAAAGCAAGATTTTATAATAAATGGCAAATCATGATCACTTTCTTTTCTATGCCTGTCCCCTATCTTATTTGGAGAAACTTGGACAATTATTGCCCAGTTATTGGACCCAATTCCAGTAAGCTTGTAAAATTTCAGTGTTACCTGTCATCCTGCTCTCACGTTATCCAAGTTCTCCGTGCACACTTCACCCACCTCTCAATCTTCTTACAAGTTGTTAGACCCTCTATCCCACATGAGTTTGGGGGAAAAAATTTCATTTAGCCAGTATCACAAACTTGATCACTCATGTAAAAGTAGATAGAAGCCCAGCTCTCACCTCACTCATAAGCACTTTTAAATTAGAATCACGTCCCTAACTGCAGTAGACCCACTTTTAGATACTAATCAAGTGAAGTCCAGAAAACTGGACAGCAGTAAAGATGAATATGTAAGTGAGAATACATGAAATAGTAGTATGTAATGCAATGAGACTGATTGATCCTAAATATTCTTTCTAGCATATCTGCTACATAGACATGAGCTTCTCCTCTTTTTCTCCTGTTTCTTTATTTACTTATTTATTTTATGATTTTGGAGACTTTTCCAAAGTCAATAATCTTGCTTTAAAATATACACCTAAATGGTATAAGGGTACAATTCTTTTTGTGAGATCTGAGCTGACAGTGGGAAGTTACTGGCACTGCAGAGAAGAATATGATATTCCAATTTTATATCCAAACTCTTCTACGAGTTGAGGCTGTTCAGGCTAGGGGCCAATCCTCTCTATTTCAAATTATTGTTTCAGAGTTGTTCGTATGTAAGATTTTGGCACTTTTTCTTATGTTTAAGAACATGATCCAGTACATTTAAAAGTACTATAAGCATTCCCATCAACTTCAATTGATGTTGTATCAGGCAAAAAGATAATAAATCAGTGGATTCATTTTTCAGTCTAGAGATCCTTCAGGTTACTTATTTTGATAGAGCTTGAATAAATTATCAGGGAGGAAGAAAGTATTTCTAATGTTAATATGAGGAGCGGAATAGCTTAGCAAAATGTACAGTATCATTCTTGTTCATGTTGTGTTGAACATATCACTGGATTGAGGAAAAGACAACTGGTAATGACATATCTTGTTTTCTAAATACATAATTAAATCTGCAGTGGAATAGATTCTCCCAGGCAAGAAATTGGATGAAAAACATTTCAGATAGATATCAACAGTTATCTTAGTGAACTTCATGCTCCTAAAATTTACCAAAAGAAGATAATTCCAGAATCCTTCTTACTTATGTCACATGCCAGATTCACTTCTCTGCAACACTGAGAAAACAAATTATGTACATCACAGTTAATGGCTCAGAAATGAAGTTTCTGATCTTGTAATAGACATGGCTCAGGAAATGCAAATGGAAGGCCATTAGCATTATGAAGGTTCAGGCTCCCAGGACAGTGTGCAGCACTACCCTAGCAAACCCCATTGTTTTTCTTACCCTTTCATTTGTCCTGCTTCTGCTGCAAACAAGTGGTTATGTTAGCCAGGTGCCATTATAGTCAGTCATAATGATTAACAGATAACCTAATGGTTTTTCCCCCTGTTTTCCTGCTGTATCCTGCTTACTTTATTTCTGCTCACGTAGAGTACTAACTCTAGTATCAAACTGATCACAACAAAGCATAATAAACACCACTACTATGCTTTGAAAGTTTTGTTCTAAACACAAAATCATGTCTGCTAGTGAATGAATACCTAAGATACAGGCTTACTGAGATTAGCATCTATGTTTTCTTCTAAAACCTTTCTTCCAAGCAAAAAATTCTACAAAGTACCTTTCCAAGGTCAAGTTCAATAGCAAGAAATCTCCAGCCGACAGATGTGTATAGGATAACTGATACAGGCACATGCTGGAGAATGAGAATCTGCAATGAGTGAACATCCACCTGCAGCTTTTCCCTCTGAAGCGTTAATATAGGACCACAGGAAGCTTCTGTTGTTTCAGCTTCTCAGGAATTATAGGCTGTTTCTGTGTCTTGGTGGTACATTAGACAGAGACTGAGCAATGCAGATGCATATGAAGAGCCTCCTTCTGACATGCTGAGCAGTTAAGGGACATTGGCACCTCGCAGAGTTGGGCCTCAGAGGAAGCCATCACTATGGCTTTTCTAAAGTTAGGTATTTTCTGAAATAGGTGTTATGGAATAGCTCTTCTAAAAAGCTCTATACCAATATATTTTTTTCCCCAAAGAAAATTGTGTATGCATAGAAAGTTGAGAACAGGGGGTGTGGCATATCTCTCACCCAAGAAAACCTTTGTGCCAAAAGTCATTCAGTATTTATGTCCCGGTTTAAGCATACACAGAAAAAGGAGCCATATCCACAGGTCAGTAGAGCTTCCAGAGGTATTTCTCTTGGCCTTGGTCAGGGCTGAAGGCTGGAAACTCCCCCGCCTGCTGGCTCTCTGGAGTATTCAGTCTGCTTCCTTCCCACCTGAGTGCTGAGCTGCTTTTTGACATTTTGGACCCCATCGCTCCACCAGCTTCCAACCAAGATCTGACAAATGCAGGGAGGACTCTTTCCAGAGTAACGTAATCCAGACGTGTGTGCTTGAGAGTAGAAAAGCTCAGACTTGAAAACCTGGAACGGTCTGTGCTTTTGCTGATCAAGGACCAGAATCTCTTCCCTACTTCTACACCATGCTGTAGTATTCTTTTTTTTTTTTTCTACTCATTTAGTCAAGTAAGACTAGCAAGACAGGTTTCATTCTTGGGTCTGATCTAAAGTCCATTGAAGGCAATAGAAATAGCTCCTATCCGGTTCCAGTCTGACTAATGTTGTAACTCATTAGGTTTTAACCTAAGTAAAACAAACCCTGAAAGCAATTACGTTATGCATTCATTTTCTACATTTGTGTGACTCCCTTCTCTTCTCCCACTCAATAATTCCCAGTGCAATGGTATAAGGTAGATTTTTTTAATTGCATTCTTCTCTCCACCATTGCAAAATGCAATTTAAACTTTCATGCATAGAAGTGCTCCAATTTAGAGAAAGACACTTTTAAAATGCATGCCTCATTTGTTAATTCATTTTAAATACCTTTTCTGTTGCCACATCACTTTGGCCCTTCAATACTTGAGTTTGGAGAGAAGGAAGAGCTCTGCAGCAATACTGAATAGCGGAGAGTCTCACTAGAGTAACACTGCAGTGCAGATGAATTATGGAAACAGATGGTGGCTAATGGCAGCTGAATTAAAAATAACCCCATTATTAATCTAGAGGCATTTCCACAGATCTCTTTACCCATAGATCTCGGTAATTTTTTAAACTGAGGCCTCTATTTGCCTTTCAGTTGCAAAAAAATGAGAGCACAGACCCGGCAACTGTAGGCAGCAGTCTGTGCTCCATCTGTTGTGTTCTACATCAAGCCAGCTCTGCTGGCTTTTGTCAGCAGGTGAGCCAGTGGCATCATATGTTGAATAAAGGATGCTTTGCAGGAGCATAAGCCCTTACCACACTGCTCAAGAAGCATAAGGACTTTGCGGAAAGTATTCTACCTATAAACCTGAGAAATTCTTTCTCTCCTTTTCAGAAGAGCAGGAGACCCGTATTCTTTCCCTGATCATTGCTCAGTAAGCTTCATGAAACAGAGGAGTGAGGAATCATAGAATTGTCTAGGTTGGAAGGGACCTTTAAGATCATCTAGTTCAACCTCAACCCAACTCTAATTAAAAGGCTCATCACTAAACCATGTCTCTAAGCACCATGTCAACCCATCTTTTCAATACCTCCAGGAACTGTGCCTCAACCACTTCCTTGGGCAGCCCATTCCAAGTCTTAATAACCCTTTCCATGTAAGAATTGTTCGTAATATCCAATCAGAACCTCCCCTGGTGCAACTTGAGGCCATTTCCTCTTGTCCCGTCGCCTGTGACTTGGGAGAAGAGACTGACCCCCACCTCTCTTCACCCTCCTTTCAGGGAGTTGTAGAGAACGAAAAGGTCTCTCCTCAGCCTCCTTTTCCCAGTCTCAACACTTCCAGGTTCCTCAGCCTCTCCTCATAAGGCTTATTCTCCAGACCCCTCACCAGCTCCGTTGCCCTTCTCTGGACCCGCTCCAGCACCTCAATGTCTTTTTTTTTGTGGGAAGGGGCCCAAAACTGGACGCAGTACTTGAGATGGGGCCTCCCCAGTGCCCAGTACAGTGGGATGATCAGAGGAGACTGTGTCTGAGTGAAAAGTTCACACTGGTGGGTTTTGTGGCTAACTGGTGGGCACATTGGTCTGAAGTACCATAAGATGTTGAACTTCTACTGACTTCAGCTTCCAGCTATAGCTGTCTAGATGCTTACATGGTGATACACTCAAAATCTGTGAAAAATGCTGAAATACTAGCTCTAGTAGCCTGGTGCCAGCTACAAAATCTCTGGACTTGCAGTACTGTGAGAATGAAAGGCCACATTTGAAACAAAGGAAGGTCTTACGCCTCTATATCTGTAAATTCAGCTTTATTGCAGGATGTCACTGATGACACTGTAATTTACATGTGCTAAACAAACAGAGGAGAAGGAGCAGAAAGGCCAAAACTCTGATTCTAAAAATGAAAAGCGACAAAATAAAATTCACTATTATGTAGTGGAAGCAGGCTGGGTAGTCCCTAAAACTAAGACTCTTTTAGAGCTAAAAAAAGGGTATTGCCCACGGGACAGAAAAGATCACAATTCTTTTTCTCAAGCACCAATAGGAACTTTCTAACCATTTGCAATTTGATGTCAGACACTCATTTTATAATCCTCTTTTTCCTTGGTATACTCTGTACTGAAAGCAGAACTGGTGCAGTACCAGTAATGCTGTTTTCTGCAACCTCTAGCCAGATTCAAGAATGTGGAAAAAAAAAGAAAATAATCTTGTGGTTGAAGTGTTACAGAGGTAATAAGCAATTATTTGAGATAGTTGTTTTGCCTTTAGAAAGGGAGTATTTATTCTTTTTCTTCTGCCATTTACCTCTTTGCCTGATAAAAATACTTTATCTTGCAAGCATAGAAACTTGTTCACTCAAAGATCATGAAAAAAAAGTTACTGAAAAGTAAAAAAAAAAATATGTAAAACCAAATAAAGAGATTAAAACACTCCGTAAAGTTACAATCCTGCAATTGAAAGTGAATATATTTTCACAAATGCTGGTAAGAATTAGAAAATATAAGTCCTGATGTCTTCACTGTAAGACTTCTCTGATCTTGTTTTCAGTAATGCTTTTGGCCTTTGAATTGTTACTTTAGCTGACTTTGTGCTAGTGCTTAAATACTGCAGTCAGGGCAGCGATATAGACTCAAGAGACATATTATTTTATTGTCCTTGTTCTGTTGTGCTTTTGTATTAGTGAAATCTTTCCCAAGCAACTGACGTGATTAGATTCAGAGCTTTTAACTGGTTCGACACCGACTGTGATCACAACTACCACATTTCATTTCAGGTGTCTTGGACAGTAACTAGACTGCATAGCTGCAATTTCTTTTAACCCATTTGCTGAGGGCAGTAACCGGCGCAGAAATTTTAGAAAAGATCATCTGTGCGGTCTCATTCTTTATTTATTACAGCAGCACATTTGGGGTATATTTCAAACCACCTCTAAAATACTTAGAATCATAGAATGATAGAATGAATCATAGAATGGCTGGAGTTGCAAGGGACCTGAAAGATCATCTTGTTCCAGCCCCTTTGCCACGGGCAGGGAGATGAAGGTGGGCTTGTTGTTACTAAAGTGATGCCAATGCTGTCTTCTTTGTCTTCCAAAGCATTAAATTACACAAACAAACAAACAAAAAAACCCCAAACAACCCAAACCAGCTTACCCCCTTCATCATTTTTTCTGAACCTGAGCAGAGTTCATTTCTACTCCAGTAGACTTACAAAGCTGCAGTGTTTGAAAATCAGTCATTAGCAGCCCATCTTTCAGATGACTAATATTAGCAGTGTTGTCATGTCAACACAGGTTACAGATCCTGTTAAGGAAACAAGGGCTGAGTTCCTCACCCTGCCCCTCAGCCTGCCTGTGAGTCCACCAGACCATTGCAAGTTCTAAATGAACAGTTCTGTGCTTCAGCTNAGGTTGGAAGGGACCTTTAAGATCATCTAGTTCAACCATCAACCCAACTCTGATTAAAAGGCTCATCACTAAACCATGTCTCTAAGCACCATGTCAACCCATCTTTTCAATACCTCCAGGAACTGTGCCTCAACCACTTCCTTGGGCAGCCCATTCCAAGTCTTAATAACCCTTTCCATGTAAGAATTGTTCGTAATATCCAATCAGAACCTCCCCTGGTGCAACTTGAGGCCATTTCCTCTTGTCCCGTCGCCTGTGACTTGGGAGAAGAGACTGACCCCCACCTCTCTTCACCCTCCTTTCAGGGAGTTGTAGAGAACGAAAAGGTCTCTCCTCAGCCTCCTTTTCCCAGTCTCAACACTTCCAGGTTCCTCAGCCTCTCCTCATAAGGCTTATTCTCCAGACCCCTCACCAGCTCCGTTGCCCTTCTCTGGACCCGCTCCAGCACCTCAATGTCTTTTTTTTTGTGGGAAGGGGCCCAAAACTGGACGCAGTACTTGAGATGGGGCCTCCCCAGTGCCCAGTACAGTGGGATGATCAGAGGAGACTGTGTCTGAGTGAAAAGTTCACACTGGTGGGTTTTGTGGCTAACTGGTGGGCACATTGGTCTGAAGTACCATAAGATGTTGAACTTCTACTGACTTCAGCTTCCAGCTATAGCTGTCTAGATGCTTACATGGTGATACACTCAAAATCTGTGAAAAATGCTGAAATACTAGCTCTAGTAGCCTGGTGCCAGCTACAAAATCTCTGGACTTGCAGTACTGTGAGAATGAAAGGCCACATTTGAAACAAAGGAAGGTCTTACGCCTCTATATCTGTAAATTCAGCTTTATTGCAGGATGTCACTGATGACACTGTAATTTACATGTGCTAAACAAACAGAGGAGAAGGAGCAGAAAGGCCAAAACTCTGATTCTAAAAATGAAAAGCGACAAAATAAAATTCACTATTATGTAGTGGAAGCAGGCTGGGTAGTCCCTAAAACTAAGACTCTTTTAGAGCTAAAAAAAGGGTATTGCCCACGGGACAGAAAAGATCACAATTCTTTTTCTCAAGCACCAATAGGAACTTTCTAACCATTTGCAATTTGATGTCAGACACTCATTTTATAATCCTCTTTTTCCTTGGTATACTCTGTACTGAAAGCAGAACTGGTGCAGTACCAGTAATGCTGTTTTCTGCAACCTCTTGCCAGATTCAAGAATGTGGAAAAAAAAAGAAAATAATCTTGTGGTTGAAGTGTTACAGAGGTAATAAGCAATTATTTGAGATAGTTGTTTTGCCTTTAGAAAGGGAGTATTTATTCTTTTTCTTCTGCCTTTTACCTCTTTGCCTGATAAAAATACTTTATCTTGCAAGCATAGAAACTTGTTCACTCAAAGATCATGAAAAAAAAGTTACTGAAAAGTAAAAAAAAAAATATGTAAAACCAAATAAAGAGATTAAAACACTCCGTAAAGTTACAATCCTGCAATTGAAAGTGAATATATTTTCACAAATGCTGGTAAGAATTAGAAAATATAAGTCCTGATGTCTTCACTGTAAGACTTCTCTGATCTTGTTTTCAGTAATGCTTTTGGCCTTTGAATTGTTACTTTAGCTGACTTTGTGCTAGTGCTTAAATACTGCAGTCAGGGCAGCGATATAGACTCAAGAGACATATTATTTTATTGTCCTTGTTCTGTTGTGCTTTTGTATTAGTGAAATCTTTCCCAAGCAACTGACGTGATTAGATTCAGAGCTTTTAACTGGTTCGACACCGACTGTGATCACAACTACCACCTTTCATTTCAGGTGTCTTGGACAGTAACTAGACTGCATAGCTGCAATTTCTTTTAACCCATTTGCTGAGGGCAGTAACCGGCGCAGAAATTTTAGAAAGGATCATCTGTGCGGTCTCATTCTTTATTTATTACAGCAGCACATTTGGGGTATATTTCAAACCACCTCTAAAATACTTAGAATCATAGAATGATAGAATGAATCATAGAATGGCTGGAGTTGCAAGGGACCTGAAAGATCATCTTGTTCCAGCCCCTTTGCCACGGGCAGGGAGATGAAGGTGGGCTTGTTGTTACTAAAGTGATGCCAATGCTGTCTTCTTTGTCTTCCAAAGCATTAAATTACACAAACAAACAAACAAAAAAACCCCAAACAACCCAAACCAGCTTACCCCCTTCATCATTTTTTCTGAACCTGAGCAGAGTTCATTTCTACTCCAGTAGACTTACAAAGCTGCAGTGTTTGAAAATCAGTCATTAGCAGCCCATCTTTCAGATGACTAATATTAGCAGTGTTGTCATGTCAACACAGGTTACAGATCCTGTTAAGGAAACAAGGGCTGAGTTCCTCACCCTGCCCCTCAGCCTGCCTGTGAGTCCACCAGACCATTGCAAGTTCTAAATGAACAGTTCTGTGCTTCAGCTCAAACCCTGAATATCTATGTGTTTCTTGGCCTGTTAAAAGATTGTTGGTATTCAAGATACACAGTAAAACTGAGAGTGGTTTATACACAGGGCTCTTCATAAAGGGATCCTGGACCAGACTTTCACAGAAGTTGTGAGCACTCAGCGAATTCGACAGCACTTACATGAAGTTCTGAAAGAAAAAATGCAAAATTTTATATAACAAGTTGCTAGAAATATGTTTGATTTGGAGTTTTTTTTTCGGATAATGTTCTGTCCAATGGAATATATTTATAGTACTGATACGTCTGAAGCAAGAACAAAACTGCAAGTCCCCATAGCATTCCAAAATCATAAACCAGGACCAGAAGACTGACTTAATTTACAGAAATGAAATGTGCATATTATTATTTTCTGTCATATTTTTTTAGGCCATATAGCACAATAAGGTCATATTTTCAAGCTTTCTTTACACATACCAGAAATTTAAGTTTTCAGATTAAATCTGAGATTCATGTGAATTCCTCAATAAAGATTACTGGAACTGGAATTTTAAGGAAAACCAATGACTTCAAGACTTAGCAATTACATTTGTCTGAGGGCCATTTTGCATTCATAAAGAACATAAATGCCTTATTAGTCCATGCCACTGGTGTTATCTACAATGGTTGCTCCAGCTGTTTAGCAAAATAGAATAAAAATATGGCGTACATATAAAGTGATCCTTCTGACTTCCTACAATGAAGAACTTGGTCTCTGCAACCAGACCACTGTATTCCATACCCACTATCTTGTAGCTTTGTCATTTATAAAATCCTGTGGTAGTGAGTTCCATAACTGGACTATGTGCTCTTTTTTAAAGTAGCTCGGTGTGTTTGAACTATGTTATTTGATGACGCCAGTTACTTTTCTTGAGCTCTTGTATTGAAAGCAACGGTGACCAACCACTCTGTGTTCAAGTTGTCTCCATTATGTGTGGTTTTGATCTTCCCTTCTGTTCTATCCCTTCTTAATCTTGGCTGGTCTGACTCCTGCTTTGACTCATATCTCTGGAGTCTGGTCCTTAAGAGACCTCACTCAATGAAAGCCTTAATGTTTATTGGTACTCAGTTGTATCCACCGTAATTCCTCAAAAATCATTCATCCCAAAGGCACAGGCACTGCAACTTCAATCCCTTGAATGTGATGAGTTGTGAAGGTATGATAGCCAGGAAACTACATTTATGCACCACAGTAATTTTTTGAGACTGGAAAGTGGCTGCAATTGACTGCAGATAGACTCTGAAGTGACCCTATTCTGTTACTTTTAAACTCCTTTTTCTTCTCCTCCAAAAACAGTCGGGAATAGTGTCAGCTACAAAGGCAGTAGAAAACGTCAATAACTACTTTACCTATCTTGTTGTTTCAGTGACTTGTGACATGGGAACTTGGGAACCACTTAGTCAATACCCTAATGGAGATGCCTGTTAAAAATACACTGTTATCTGATTGGTAGACAAAGAAGATAAAAGAGGAATGTACAATGGAAAATTTTACTACAAATAAAAATGGTGACATTATACAGTGCCTCAGAGTTAATAAATACACATGAACTGAGGGAATAGGGTATGAAACCTAAAATTTTCAGCAAGCAGCTAGAAACTTGGATGTTTGGTCACAGTGCTATTATTGCCTCAGTTCTTGCATTTTTTTCCTGTTTTCATTCACTGTACAAGTGAACTCATGATGGTGTTCTTCCCCTCATTCACCTCCTTTGTTAGACGGAGAAGATCATATAAAAATAGAGGAAAGAAGCACTTAATTCTGTTATTTTTTAATGTGCCATTTGTATGGAGATCTACAGTATGGAGGTAGGGGTAGTAGGGATGTGATGTTTCTGTTGTTCTAGCCAGGGTCACCAGAGTGTAAATGGCCCTGTCTTTTCCTCTTCAGTTCCCGAAAGCTTGGAGTATTATTTGGAGGAACAAATATATGGGAAATTAACTCCATTCCTGTTACAAATATANCTGCACTCCATGGAGATTAAAAGTGGAGCAGATATCCACCTGCAGCCCGTGGAGGACCCCACACTAAAGCAAGTGAATGCCTGAAGGAAGCTGTGACCCGGTGGGAAGACCGTGCTGGAGCAAACTCCTGGCAGGACCTGTGAACCTGTGGAGAGAGGATCCCATCCTGGAGCAGGCTTGCTGGCAGGATTTGTGACCCCCTGAGGGGGACCCACACTGGAGCAGTTAATGAAGAACTGTAGCCCATGGGAAGGAGTCACATTGGAGAATTTAGTGGACGACTGTCTCCCATGGGAAGTACCCCATTCTGAAGCAGGGGAAGAAGACTGTGAAGAGTCCTCCCCCTGAGGAGTAAGGAGTGGTGTAGACAATGTGTGATGAATTGACTACAACCCCCATTCCCCATCACCTTGTGCCACTGCAGGGGGAGATGCAGAGAAAATTGGGAGTAAAGTTAAGCTGAGGAAGAAGGGAAGAGTCAGAGGAAGGTGTCTTAAGATTTAGTTCTTATTTCTCATTACTCTACTCTGAATTTATTGGTAATTAAATTCATTTTTCCCAAGTTGAGTCTGATTTGCCCGTGATGGTAATTAGTGAGTGATCTCTTCCTGCCCTTATCTTGCCTCTTTTTTTTTT
>VXBJ01006705.1:209624-222005 GCA_013400055.1 Nycticryphes semicollaris | reverse complement strand
CTGCCCTTTTCTTGCCTCTTTTTTTTTTTTTTTTTTTTTCTACCCTGTACAGTTGAGGAGCGGAGTGATAGAGTGGCTTTGGTGGGCACCTGGCATCCAGCCAGGGTCAACCCTCCACACTACCATTCAGTCTTCAAGTATCAGGCCTTTTCGTTCCCTGCCAATCCTCTTGTCCAAGCTGGACCCACACAGGCATAAGACCTAGCAGAGTCATTTCCCTCTACTCAAAAGCTCTGGAAGAAAACATGGGATCTTCTTGAAATGATCATCATAATCTTAGTTCAGAAACCTGGACTCTACATTCTCTCTCAGCCTCCAATCTTTCTCCTTTTATTCCCAATGACTGCTGTTGCCCTTTTTCTTTCTGTCCAACTCCCATTCCCTCAATTATTCAGTTGTCCATGTCGCATTCCTTTGCATTCTTGCTTCCCTTTCTGCTATAGTTTCTACTTCATTGTCTCCTCTACCTCCTCACAGTTTCCTGATCTCCACTTACATTTCTTCCCAAACTCCTTCATTTAAATATCCATTAGAAAAGTTTAAATGAGATAGATATTATATGAACTAAATAAAATTTCCAAAGATAGATCCAACTAATAGGACATTCTTGCAGCTGCCTTCGTCAATTTAATTTGGGTGAATGTCTTTCCTGTTTTCCACTGTTCTTTTCAATAGTGAGCAATTGGCATCAGATGCTGTGTCTCAGAAGTTGTCTTGTAATAAAGTAAATGATATAATGAGGCCAAAGTTCAAAATAGTGTCAAGTCCTGATATAAATGACCATAAAAGTCAAGATTCTTGTTCTGAATGGCTGTATGGTTTTATTGTGTCAGAAGAACTATGCTTCTGCAGTTCTGTGTGGGCCTTCCAGTACAACTTGGGGTTTGGTGGGTCTGGTGTAGTGTGGCAATGCAAGTACACATCTGTAATGGCTGTCTTTACATTCGTGTAGCTCATTTTTATTAGATATGATCTTTTTTAGATGCTAAATTTCTTAGGAGCAAGAAATTGAGAGAAAATAAGAGAAAGTTGAGCAGTTGTTTGATAATTTGAGTGAAGGACTAATGGTACAGTTTTTCAGAACTTGCCACAAGAGAAAGGACTGAGGTCTTGCCAAATTTTAGAGTACCTGAAATAGTGGCCAGCAACAACAAGTGCACAAGAAATTAATGATCTGATCTTGGCTTAGTAGGAAAAATCTATTCAAGTAAATACATTACATTGTAACAATAGAACTTGGTTCAGACGCGGTGCATTAATATTAGCATAACATTTTTCAATTATTTGTATTTTGCTTTTTTTCTAATTATGGGCACTCTTTTAGGCAATGAATAAATGAAGCTGCACAGTGAAAATTTTAAAAATCTTCTTGTTCTAATTTTGCTATCGTTACACACTTTTTACAGCTATATTTCTTGACTACAGCAAAACTGATAAAGGTATTGTAGGAGTCTCTATTTGATTACTAAATCCCAGTCAGGCAGAGTCAGGTCACAAACCTCCAATGGACATATATGTGTGATTTTTTCAATCAAATCTGACAGAAATTAATTTGAGGCTAACATTTCCTTTTGAGATGCCTTCTGTATATGCTTGTGCCCACAATACAAGATTTTTCCTGCTGGAAGCTTTTAAAAAGGACCTCGATTTTAGGGGAATAGCTTTTCCCTTGCTGAATAGTAATAGGATTTGATATTATATAGGACAAGATCTTTGAAACTTTGATTATCCCACCAGAGAAAATACTTTCATATAAACAGGTTAAAGCCATGACATTCTTTTTTCTTACTCTGAAGACATTTATCCTGTGGCTTTATTCAGCTTCAGATATTTTATTTTATTTTATTTCTATAACGTCAAATGCTAACATTATTCAGTTGCTATTGTTTTCTTTAATGTCTCGATAGCAGGTGCTTATTGAACTGGGGTGAAACAGAAATACAGGCACTTGCAGGTGGGTGAATGAGGCCTTGGGAATAGACAGAAGATTAGACAAGAGTGATATTCCTATACCGGGGAAGTATCTAGATTAAAAATGTATACGAGATCAAACAGAAGTGTTCTACACTTGCTTCGGTATCCAGGCCCCTTCCAATGCTGACCATCAGAGCTGTGGCCTTCATCTTGGTCCAGGCTACCTCTTTCCCCTCCCTAGAGCAGGGATGATGCTAACAGAAGAGGTTTTCCATTTTAGCAAGAGGAAAGGAGAGGATCTAGCGGTAGACCATTATCCTCTTCCTCTTCCTACCACCTGCATCTTTTCTGTTATGGTAAAAAAAAAAAACCCACAACTTGGATTACAGCAGTGTTGCTATGTATGTGAGAGCAAAGATCTGTGAGTCCCAGAAAGGAGTAGCTTTGAGGAGCAGAGAGTTCCTTTAGCTTACATGAATAAAGGTAGGGAGACATGGTTTCATTCACAAAGTAGAATACCTTGGGTAAGCAGTTGAAAGAGAGCAACTGTAGTGGGTAAAAGAAGGTTAAACAGATGGGGTGGACAGCACAAAGGCCTTTAACGCCACCCTGGCATGCAGCTCCTTCATGAAGTGCTGTCTCGAAGGAAAATGTTCTTATCCTCTGAAAAAGTGATTAGCTGGAGACAGGAGACTGTGAGAGGAAACAGAGAAGTCCCATCACTGTCTTCCAGCTCCCATCAACCTGTTGACCATCACAACATTTGGTAGCTCTGTGTTTTCTTATTGATTATTGTGAAACAGGCTAATGATACTGATTGTTGCTGTTGGATATGGCTGGTAATTAAAATGTGGAGTAGCTGTAAAGGCCAGCATGCTGACGGCACAGAGGCTGGTAATGATGAATCCTAGTGGATCCTGAATTATTCTAGGTGCTTTGCAGCTGCTTCTTACTTCTACAACGCATGAAACAGAGAATAGCAGTAGCCCAACAGATCAATAAAAGAGCAATGTACAATACTTCTAATGATGGGACTTGATTTTTCCAGATCTTATTCTAAACAGACTGTCCTTAGCTGAGGTCCACCGCAGGAACTGGAAAAGTACCAAGGTAATTCCCTCTGGTTTGGTTTTTGTTTTTTGGTTTTTTTTTTTTTGTTTTGTTTTGTTTTTTGTTCTGCCAGGCTTCCTGATGCTTGGGCCATATGAACTGAATAGAAGGGAGCTGTGGGAGGGCAGGTGCTGGTGGAGAGCAAGGCTCTGGGTCCTTAGCATGGGGACCTGCTACAAGACCAGCCCTGTAAGTGAGTGAAATGGCAGCCTCACTATGCAGGACGGTGCAGGAGATGACTCTGTGAAACCAGAGTGCTTTATCCCATTTACCGAGATTCCTGGAAGCAGGAGGTTGTGGCTTCTCTCTTTGCAGCTGTCCAAAAAGTCCTCGAACAGAAACTAGGGAATTTAGGATGCTACACTAGATACTTCTAACAGGGGAAGGGGAATGGAGAAAATATATCCAAGAAATGATCTGCAATGAATTTCAATAGATCAGTTTGTACAATTTTAACTATCAGGATGTAAAATCTAGTCTTAGACTCAAGTTGTCATATATGCAATAAATACTAGCTTAGTATGTATTCAGTCAGTGTCTGTAACTGTCCCAGATGGCCTTCCCTCTGAAGGCTTATAATGTTTTTACCATGGCCCAGAGAAGCATCTCTAGCAATCAAGAAGGTCTTCCAGAAATAAATATAGAGAGAGCTGTTAACCTTAGCTCAGAGAATCCATGCTCTTAAACTGATCTGCTGCCCTTGATCTGTGTGGGAACTTGTACTGATATAAGTACAATGGGCTGTAAGGAAAATTGCAATTCTTAAAGTGACTGCTGAGATGTAGTTTAGGTCCTAAACTTTCGGAGAGGAAATTAATGTATTTTTTACAGTGATTATAATACCTAATGATTTTATGTTATGGTAATTCCATGGTATGAATTCTTACAATTCTCCTTTCAGTGCTTTCAGTCCAAGTACTGAAACACTGTGCACTATAATTGGCATAAGAAACTGAATGAAGATAAGAGTAGCCTATTTTTTTGTCCAACCTGAAAAATCATAGTTTATAAACTGAAAGCAAAAAGATTGAGAACTACTCTGAATTTAAAATTCTCTCCATCTTATTATTGATGTGGGTAGCAAAGTCAACTGCTTATGCTATTTTTGTCTCCACCCAGATATATCTGTTGAGATCTTAGAACCCCATTTCTCAGAAATAGTTCTATTTTGTGTATAAAACTGCTTGAGGGAATAAGTTTACAAATCAAGGCCATAAAGGTTTTCCAGGAGTAAAGACATGTGAAGATAGAACTCATTAAAGTCACAAGTGATATGACTTGTACAAGTCACACAAAGAAATAATCTAGCACTGTACGGACTTTTACTTTACCCTGACAATCAATGGGGTTTAAACACCCAGGGATACCGTAGGCATTTGTTCCACTAAAGATGCTGAAGGCACTAGGCGAGGACTGGCCTACACAAAACCACGTACATTTGATAAAAGCTGATATAGCCTGTGGCATACAGTATTAATAGCAGTTCACATTTTAACACTGTCCAACTTAATCCAGATCTTTTAAAAATGTTGATCCAAAATGCTTTGCATGTGAATTTGGAGCGTAGTGTGGTTCTTTGTATTCTCAAGAGATGTAAGTTAACAGAGCTTCGTATACTTCAAGAATGCTTCTCTGATTTACCCTAGTTCAGAATTCAGAATGGAAATTACTTCCATTTACCCCACGCTCAGTTTTAAATTATTTCCATGGCTTTATAGAGCATATGTTGATAGAATGCACTTCTGTCCTGTTCTGTTGTCTGCAGACGTGGCTGATTTTGTCATAAGTCCCCTCTTAAATGCCTTTACACAGTCACTGGCTAAATCCACTCATCCTTGAAAAATAACAGTGTTCTGCCCTAGCCAGGAGCCTACAGTCTCCACCTCTTCATTACTGGACTGCATTGTGCCATTATCTCAGCTTGTCCTCTTCATGGCTGCTGGCACCTATTTATTTGATGCAGTGTATCTCTCATTGTAGGCTTATTAGCATCCGTGTCAAGACAATGTGTAAAGTCCTCCTCTTTCAAGACTGATGAATGCAAGCAAATAGAGAACAGAACCCATGAGCAATCTGTATCAGTTTGCTGCCACATTAGTACTTCTAACTCTAATTGACAGGGTAATTAAAACCCAGAGATATCCCAAGGAAGCAGCCTGGGTAGCTGTGATCATGTTGTGTAAGTGACACAAAACACATTCTGTGAAATAGGATCAAAATGGTTTCTCTGCATTTTGTGTCTCCAAAGCAGCTGTCCTGATTATTCACATCCTATTAAGTGTGCTTTGAGCATGTCAAAATCAATTAAAAATAGTTGTCAATTCATCTAACAGTTTTGGAATTTCAGAACTAGGAATAGCTTCCTTGGGACAAAGACTGCCAAGGGCTGTCCTCCATAGGGGTCCTGTCATTCACCTGCCTCTCACTCATCAGGTTTGTGACAGTTCAGGGTCAGTACTCCATGGGAGACCTCAACAGCAGAAACACAACTTTTTTTTGCTCTACTCTTTGCTTTTCTCAGGACCAGCACCTGTCTCTATTCTCCTCAGTTGCTGCCAAGACCATTCCCACTCTTCACATTCTTTCTAGCTCCTGTTTTTTTATTCTCTATCTCTGATATCATTTAGGCTGCCCATTCCTCTGAGTTAAGGACCACAACTATGGGAAGAGTGATTTTCCATTTGTGGACACTGAAATTGTAAGGGACTGATTGTGTCAGTTAAATGGAGAGGAGAGGAGAGGAGAGGAGAGGAGAGGAGNGAGAAGAGAAGAGAAGAGAAGAGAAGAGAAGAGAAGAGAAGAGAAGAGAAGAGAAGAGAAGAGAAGAGAAGAAAAAAGAGAAGAAAAAAGAGAAGAAAAAAGAGAAGAAAAAAGAGAAGAAAAAAGAGAAGAAAAAAGAGAAGAAAAAAGAGAAGAAAAAAGAGAAGAAAAAAGAGGCCTATGGAGCCATGGAGGCCTATGAGCATCCCAGGACCCTGACAGAAGTAGACTTGCACTGTTTGTTTGCTCTCCTCTAGACATGATTGACCACTTTGGTGACAGAGCATTGGACCAGGTGGACATTCTCTCTGATGGAGTACTGCTGGTCTCAGGTCCTTTTGTTTTAGCATGTTTTCAAGAAAAACAGATTAAGCATTTCTACAAATGAGTACAAGGAGCAAAAAATATCCAAGGGGAGATGACCTGGTATTGCTCACCTCAAAAAATTAGCAACCATTTAGTTGAGAAGCATGTCCTGCTTCATACTGATCTTTGAGCAAGATCTTTTGAGGCTTGATCTTTGAGCCTTGCTAGTCAGTGTCTGAGGTTTTGCCCTCCTGTGGAAACACAGCTAAACTGGATGAACAATGAAGCCTTTCAAAAACAGCACTTCACACATGCTTTGTGCAAATCTGTGCAGACAGTCCCATGGCTGGGATTGGCCTCCTGGGACTCCACCCCACACCATCTCCTGCCAAGGGCCATGGGGATGTGTCTCACCTCAGCCTGGGGCCTTCGGTCCCTGCCAGAGGGATGTTGAAGATAGGTCTGTCTCTGACCCTGTCTCCTGGATGGGCCTGGGACCTACACCACAGAGAGTGGTTCTTCTGGATGGACCCCTCAGATGTAGGTCAGTGCTTGTAGGGCATAATATCAGGCATAATACATCATAACTCTTCTCCTCTTCTCTTCTCTTCTCTTCTCTTCTCTTCTCTTCTCTTCTCTTCTCTTCTCTTCTCTTCTCTTCTCTTCTCTTCTCTTCTCTTCCCTTCTCTTTCTCTCACCATGAGTTGAATAACAATGAGACTGTTATTTGCCTGAAATGCCATCGGTTTTTCAGCTCCAAAAACTCTTTCAAGGACACAACACAAAGGTTACAAGTGGAAACAGGATTTTATTTGATTTTTCTGTATCTTGTTTCAGAGCCGATGCTCACAAGCACTAACATGATGTGTGTGTGTAGCCAGGAGCAGGCTGATTTCTTCTTCAGTTTACCTTGAAAAAACATCCCTTGCCACCTGGGAAAGGGAAGCCACAGAGCCACAGAAAGTAGCAGCAAGCATTCCCTTGTCTCCTGAAGACTGAGAACATGAAGAATGAGGATGAGGACCGACCACACACAAATGAAGAAGAAGATGAAGAAAGAAGGAGGAGGAGAAGGAGGAGGTGGTATGTGTTACCATATGACATGCATCAATGACAAGCACACTTCCTGCATTCCAAAACTTGCTCTGCTGATGTGTTTCTTGGCCAGTGATGGATGAAAAGTGTCTTGTGCCTGCCCTGTGCCTGTATTGCAGGCAGGGAGAGTGAAAAAATAGTAGGTCCAGATGGTGCAGCAAGCGCGGAGCCCTTCCAAGTACAGGCTGTTTTGCACAAGCAAAGACATAGAATCATAGAATAGTTAGAGTTGGAAGGGACCTTAAAGATCATGTAGTTCTAACCACTCCCTGTCATGGGCAGAGACACCTCCACTAGACCAGGTTGTTCAAAGTCCCATCCAGCCTAGCCTTGAACACCTCCAGGGATGGGGCAGCCACAACTTCTCTGGGCAACCTGTTCCAGTGTCTCGCCACCCTCACAGCAAAGAATTTCTTCCTAATACCTAATCTAAGTCTCCCTTTGCTTAGTTTAAAACTCTTACCCCTCATCCTAGCGCTACATGATAAAGAGTCCCTCCCCATCTCTCCTACAGGAAAGGCTTTCTGGGCTGTGAGTGCACATGGCCAGCGCATGTTGAGCTTCTCATTAGCCATCACCCCCAAGTCTTTCTCCCTAGGGCTGCTCTCAAGCCATTCTCAGACCAGCCTGTACAAAATATTGGGATTGCCCCAGCCCATGTGCAGGGCCTTGCACTTGGCCTGACTGAACTTCATGAGTTTACCTGGGCCCACCTCTCAAGCCTGTCCAGATCCCTCTGGATGGAATCCTTTCCCTCCAGTGTGTCAACCACACCAGACAGCTTGGTGTCATCAGCAGACTTGATGAGGGTGCACTCAATCCCACTGTCAGTGGCACTGACAAAAGCCATTGGTCCCAATGACAAACAGCACTGGTCCCAATACCAACCCCTGAGGAATGGCACTCACCACTGGTCACCACCTGAACATCAAACCATTGACTGCAGCTCTTTGAGTGTGGACATCCAGCCAATTCCTTATCCACTGAGTGGTCCATCCATCAAACGTGTCTCTCCAATTTAGAGACAAGGATGTTGTGCAGGACAGCATCAAATGCTTTACATAAGTCCAGCAGATGATGTCATTAGCTTTTCCCTTATCCACCAACACTGTAACCCTGTTATAGAAGACCTACCAAATCTGTCAAGCATGATTTGCCCTTACTGAAGCTATTTGGACTGTCACTGATCATCTCCTTATTTTCCATGTACCTTAGCATTGTTTCCAGTAGGATCTGCTCTATGATCTTGCTGGGTACGGAAGTGAGACCGACCAGCCTGTAGTTCCTCAGGTCTTCCTTTTTTTCCCATTTTAAACATGGGGATTATGTTTTGCCTTTTCCAGTCAGCAGGAACTTCACCAGACTGCCATGACTTCTCAAATACAATGGATAATGGCTTAGCAACTGCATCCACCAGTTGCCTCAGGACCTGCAGATGAAACTCATCAGGACCCATGACCTGTACACCTCCAGGTTGCTTAGGTGGTCTTGAACCTGGTGTTCTCCTACAGTGGGCAGTTCTTTGTTCTCCTGGCCTTGCTGCTCCCTGACAATCTTCTTGCATAGCTTCATCCTCCAACATTTCGCAGCCCAGGCACTTCCTAAGCCAAAGGATGTCAAAGTATTCAGCAACCCATCAGTGTATTGCCTTCCATTAACCTGTCCTGCCTCATCTTGTAAACTTCTGGTTTGTGTATGGCCGAATTGTAGACATAAAACTGATCATTATCAGATCTGAACATTAAAGTCTGTCAAAGAGTCATAAACATCTTAACGCAAGAAATAATATTAGACAAACTTAAATATAGGTTTTGCTATTAACTGCATTTATCGTAATTGTCATCTCTTAATGGTTTTCCCGTATGCATAAGTGATTAACACAGTTTACTGATAGATGAAACAAACACAGGAACAATTAGTAGATGGCAGCTCGTTCAGTAGTTAAAACTTACCACATTTTAATTCCTGATCCCATGCAATGCACAGCAGGTTATAAAGCGTGTAACCAAACGATGTGAACTGACTATCAGAAGATCAAACATTTCTCACTGCAAGATGTCCCAATGTAATGCCAGGAACTATTTCTCCGTATATAGTACACCATTGTTTGGCACATGAAATATTCCCAGATCATCGGAAATGCTTGAACCTAGAGAAAAACAGGTATAAGTTTACTTGGGCTGCTATTCTTTCTTCATGAGAGAGTGGCATCTACTTAGGAGGGAGCTGGGGATCTAAGGGATGTGCAGTGTGTAGGAAACGTGTACTTTCACTGGCACTACATACCCCTCCTGCCACACCCACATCCACTCTTCTATTTTTTGTCTCAATGATGCTGTCACTATTGCGTTGTGTTGAAGTGAGAGTAGCAGCTGGGACAGATGAGCTGTTTACAGCTCAAAAAAAACCCCAAACCAACAAAGATATGAGTGAACAAGAAGTTAATCATCATCACACACTCTGTAACTCTCTGCTTTTCCCTCTTGGTATGATAAGAGAGGGAGAGAGGGAGGAAGAGCCATTGACAGTTTAGAATTAGGCTTGTTTATCTTCGAAGAATGCAAGACCCAGCCTTGCGTGTTTAACCTCTTCAGCACTGGTCTAAAGAGTTATACACCTAATGTTGTGACTCATTAATAAATTCCTATTATTAAATGAAGACAAAAATATGTCTTATCTTTTGCTGTTCTGCTGCTCTAAATCCTACCAAAAGTTTTGCAAAAATTTTGGAAAAAGTCAATTTGCTTCCCTGTAAGGATGATCTTTTTGCTCATTCATATTGCTTGTCTGCCTTGCTTGAATGATGGTAGTTCACCCATATGTAGCCTTTTCTTCACATGACGTAAATGTCCTGCTATATCCAGTAAGGAGATGAGTTTAAAAGGCCGTTGTGCCAGATACTGCAGAAGAAACCATAAGACATGAGGAATGTGGTTTTATTAGAGTGCGTAGTTCGTAACACATCTGGGAAATGTATTCTTAAACCTTACCCAGTCAATATCATGCTTTCTTGCTAATCCATCCCGCCCCTTGGCATGTTTTTCCTCCACAATTCCATTTCACCTGGGAGAAGTCATCTTGTCATCTAACTAGGTTCCAGCATCATTGCTACAATCACCTCCCATCACTTTACATCACAGCAGAAAAAGAAGGTGCTGTCTCTTCACTATTGTAGATAGGAGGAACCACAGTCCCATGACCTAGATTTTTTTAAGGGAAATACCCTCCATTTTATATAAATTCTAGTTTAATTGGGAACCTGGAAGACCTATTGAACATCATCCCTGAGATTTAAAAATAAATTTTCAACCAAACCAGCCTGTTAGATTTAGGAGGAAAGGGGGAGAATTTATTCTCACCTTCCAAGATACAAAGCATGACAGCAAGCCTCTCTTCTCTAAAATAACAAAGAGAAAGAAAGTTCTTTTGCAGAAATTTTCTTCAGCTGGTGCAGGATAATGCTGTGGGAAAGGGAGATGTCCCAGTGGCTGCACAGGAATAACTACAATGTAGATTATGCTTCGGCCTCATTCCACAATTTAGTCACAGAATCATCTTTTTTTTTTTTTTTTTCCCGAATCTCCTTTCCATAATATAGCCACACGCTTATGAAGGGAAGGAAGTGTAGTCCTTGAAAAGTTTTTGAAAAGTGGAGCTTTGAGGGAGTGGAAGGGACCCAGAAATCATGCAGTAATAAAATCTGGAGGAGCAGAAATTAGAAGCAGCAGGGTTTGCTTTTTTAATAGCCAAATTCCATTTGAAAAGCAAAAATGATTGACAAGAATGGACTTGCACAGAGAGAGACTGTAATCCATTAGTGCCTCTTAATACAAAACAATTCTTTTTGAATTAGCATAAACGAGAGCAGAATTTTGCTCATACAGCAAACCCACTCACATATCCATGAAAATCAAGATGCAAAATGTAATATAGAGTCTGGCTGGCAGAGATGGATAGAGAGAGGGAGAGAGGGAGGAAGAGCCATTGACAGTTTAGAATTAGGCTTGTTTATCTTCGAAGAATGCAAGACCCAGCCTTGCGTGTTTAACCTCTTCAGCACTGGTGAGTAAAGGGCCCCATCGCAGGAGGTGCAGCGCAGCTTGCTCTGACAGTGCAGTACATCCATCAACGCTGGAAAAGAGGAAAAATAGTCCCCCTAGTGTACCAATGCTGTAAGAAGCAAGAGATGTCTCACTCGATTCGCTAAATCTGCTTCAAGTTCTGCTATGGCATGTGAGCAACGGTGCAATGGTATCGTAGTAAAACCTCGGGCTCTGTTATTGCCAGGTTTTTAGTTTTTGGGGCAAGAAACCATAAACAATCATTAACGATGAGCATTTAAAAATAACTGTGTTTTTTTAAGTAATTTTAACTATGCAGTAATTGGGTTTTGCATTGCTGTATAATTCTAAATCTTGCACTTCTCACCCAGGAAATATATATTCTCCTGGAAGAAATATAGGGAAAATAGGAAACATATAACACACAGTAATAATATGCCGAGAGGTAAATTCAAGCACATTATTCTACTCAAAAGTACCACTCTAATATTTTATTGTTTCAATTAAACAGGGTAAGTTTACTGCAGATAAGTGATCAGAGGAAAAAAGTTGAATCTAAAAGGGAGGAAATATTCAGTGTCACCTGGGGCTACCGCTTTTCCTGGATGCCAGAGATCCAGTGTCCCCCTCAAAACACAGGCTTTGTACCAGTTTGAATTTGTGCTGTCACAGATTAAGTGATAAAGGAGCCTCCTCCATGTGTAAGCCTTGATTGTTGCCCCCCTCTCAAGAATTTCAGGTACAACAAAGCAAAAGTGGCCCTTTGTGCCGGGTGCTGTGGCGGCATATAAGAAGGCATGGCTGCTGTATATTGCTGTGGCACCATAACCATTTTCCTCTCGCCTGTGTTGAGGGAGAGCCACCAATAAAAGGTTTCAAAGGAAACTTTCCCTATATTTCCCTATGTATCTCCCCTATATATCTCTGCTAGGGATGCAGCACAGCTGGTTGGGAAGCAATATTTGTCATTCTGCCGCCCTTCAACGTTTTTCCTCAAGTTGGCAGCATTCAAGCGAACCTGGCCTGCCTGATTCCCCTTTGCAGCCTGCTCTCTGCCTCAGTCTGCCCTGTGGCAGATGAGGAGCTGCCTTCCTCCCTCACCTTTTGGACTGCTGACGGGAGAGCTAAATCACCT
>VXBJ01006705.1:165088-199660 GCA_013400055.1 Nycticryphes semicollaris | reverse complement strand
AGATCTTTTTCTTGTTTTCACACCATAATCAGGTTTTAATTGAAATCAGCCTTCTGAGCATCTTTAATCATTTTATTTTCTTGAATTTCTTTATTCTTTTACGTTCTGTGCTACTTTGCTGTCTCACGTGTTAGTTTGAGGGTCAGGCCAATTCAGGTGGTCGAATCCTTAAAAAGCTGTGACTTACACTCTGTGTATATTCACTATTATTCTAATTGTAAGGGCAAAATAAAGTATGTCAGATGACCTTTAAATTGCTGGGCAAGAGACATTCATCCAGTGATGTAGATTTTTATCTTTTTGGCAACGTATTTACATTCAAGTACCTCTGCTGCGTTTCCTAGATTCCAGAGTAATAAACTAACTACCAAGCTGGGACACTTTTGTACGTGCAGTACATAGGAGGGACTGTGCTGAGCCTCTTACCTTGCACTGACATGTAGCTGTTGCAGGACTCTTATTTGTCTTCTCTGATCTGAACTGCAACTCAAATGGAAGAAAATATAAGGACAATTGAAGACAAATTGTATATAGCATTTTCAGCATTAGATGAGGACATGGCAAAATATCCTTATCTTTTTTTTTATTTTTTTCCCTGTGATTTACATCTCTCGGTGACATTTGTTTGTAATGCTGCTTCTTGCTCAGTCAGTTCTTAATGCATGTCCGTCTCTCATTAAAGTGAACAGGACTCAAACGGGGACTTAAAAGTTGATCAGCAAATCACTTCGGCCTGTGTGAATGGTCTGCAGCTGCTACATCTTCAGGTGCACAGTACAATACTGGAAACAACAGGGCTCCTCCTGTAAATAACACTTTGTGGGATCTGTTCCAACTCGCCTCTTGAGTAACTGCCATTGCTCATAAATACAACAAAGCCTGGTTTAAATACTAGCTAAATGATTACAATACAAAGTTGTTTATAATTAAAACTGACTATTAGGATTAAAGATAGTAACTTCAGGCTCTTGAATGCTTTTATTTTTTGAGGATGTCAGGGCTACAGGTAAATGGAATATAGCTTCAGGCTTTTTGTTTTATTGTTGGCTTTGAAACCTCAGTGATATGTAGGACTATTTCTTCTAAAGGGAAAGATTAGTTGTTGATATTTGCTGCTGATTCTCTGTTGACTGGTAGTGCAGTTCCATAGGAGAGCTTTATCTAACTGTTAGATCAAAAGAAAAATTTGAAGATCAAGAGACTGTTCTAAATTTCTAGCCATTTTTAAAAGTGGTAGTGGGAGAAAGCGTATTGAAAAACTAAAAAAAAAAAGGGGAGGAGGGGAGGACATGACTCAAAAAAATCTTTATTTCAAGCCACCCTTATGTGGTAAGTGATGTAAATCAAGTTTTCTTAAGCTGTTTAGAATACATTTTGTCGTTACTAATAAGCCTGTATTTTCTGAGTGGTACAATTCGTCTATGCCATACTATATTTTAGCAAAACTATGTCCAACAAACTTTTATGCATAGTGTTCCATTTACTCGCATGAGTAATAGCAATCGATGTTCCTAACACTGGTGCATGTACTTAAAGCTGAGGAAATGTGTTTCAGCAATGAGAGCCTCAGAAACAGCTCTTCCTCTCTGGTGTAGCTGCACAGCTGTCCTATGCCCTTTGCTCACGTGAATGAGGATTCAGAGGGTAGGACTCTGTTAGCTGTTCTTTGCCAAAACAGATAGGACTTGTCTTGATGGGCTTTTCTCTAACACCTTACTGTAAAAGAAATCCAGTAATTTCATAAGCACTGCTGCAAAATCTTACTTGTGAGGGTAATTTTTGATTCTGTGGTATTTCCAGTGTTACCTGAACGACTTGCTATATATGATCTATTCCCATAGCTAACTCTTTTAAGGATGGGGCTCGGAATCCACAGATGGGGGAGGACATTGTAAAGAAGAACAGGTCTGTAAGCAAAAGGGAGAAAGGAAAAAAAAGTGTTAGAAAAGAACTTCGAGCTACTTCAGTCACTGATTCCATCAAGTAAATTTTATTTTGCAAGTTTCTAGCATTTTCAAGGACCTTGAACTCACAAGTGTTTGGAAGACACAATCCAGCTGTGTAATGGCACTTCGTAAAAGGAAATATTAGAAGGGCACCAGTAAAAGAGAAACATGGCTTTTTAGTCACCCCCTGCTATGGAAACAAGACTGCCAAGCAATAGAAAATAACAGAGCATGAGGTTTTTACGAGCAGATTAGTGAAAGTCACGTTAATAGTATTACAGAGCAGCTGCTGTTAGACATATTATAAGAGATAATTCTGTATCAGAATGTTGTCCTTTTCACTAAAATGTTTACATCTGGAACTGCTTTCCATTTACTGAGCCAACTTGTGAAGCTCTAACTCTGCTTTTACTTGAGCTTTGCTCATGTTTCATGTGCAACAAAGTATGGAGGATTTTTAGCAGAATAAAAGCTGTGATTTTTAGAAGCTGGAGACTTTAGCCCATTTCTGGAAGTCTTTTTTTTTTTTTTTTTTTCTTTAGGGTGGGGGGAATAAATTGGCAGCATAAACTAAGACTGAAGTAGCAATATTAAAGATTAAAACATCCATATCCTTATCTCAAACGTATGACGTAAAATCACATTATCTCCCATCAATGGCAAACTTGCATCATCTTCCATTTATTCAGAGTATAACACACTAAATACTGTGTTTATTAATAATTTTTTTCAATTAATAACAATAGAGAGCTGTGTGTGATTGTTACCAGATCCAGCTTTAAAAATAAAAATGGGCTAAAAATACAAATAACTCCGATGCTCTTTAAGTCTGGCAGTTCTAAGATGTTGTTGTGATGGGTATAGCCGTTGGTACTGCAACCAGATGCTGCCGAGTGCTAAATGCTTCCAGAGTCCTGGACTTCCCACTGGCTTTCTTAGGCAGGACTATGTTCCAGCGAGGCCTGAATGTTTTCAGTCTTCTTTGAAGGCAGGATTAGGCCCTGAAGCACAGGAGGGGAAATTTTTCATTTTATTTTTTGTTTGTTTTTCCCCTCCTCAGACATTGCTAATGAAGGAAAAATGGAAAGGTTTCCTGTGAAAATTGTTCTGCTTAAAGTAAATAATCTGGAAAAAAAAGGAGAATTATGCTGCTCTAGGAAACAAACAGCTATTGCAGGACTCCTGGATGTGTGTCTTACCTTCCCTTCACTGTGGTCATCCCTTTCTGTGTGCAAAACGTGCTTCACATTCTTCACGTGGATTATACAAAACAAAAATAATATCTGCAAACAAGAAGCTCCCAGTCTTTTGGAGGAAAAGTTGAAAGTTATGGCAAATGTAAAAGTGGCTTCTAATGTGGAAGAATAAGGCAGAGAACATCAAACTCATTTCTCTTAGTGTCATTCATGATGATTTGTCATGATAGTCAGGGCAAACTGTGATCTCGGAGCTGAAACAATTTTGTCCATTAAGAGGAAAAAAACAACCCCAAAACCCAGAATGTTCCAGCTTGGTCCTGATGTCCTTAGGGCTGCAATATTGAATTCATAACTGGAGAAGCTTAATCTTGCAGCCAGATTTGACAAGATGCTTGTTGAACAATAGGAAGAAGTGATGGCTTGTACATTGTAATGCCCATAGTGGGAAATAAAGAAAGATAAGAAGACTTTTTCCAAGAGTTTGGATGCAGCCGTCACCACGTGCTCCAGCTTCTCACCAAAGTAGGCAAGAAAACCTATGTGTGCAAGTTGGTGAGCAAAGCTCATGATTTCAAAGTCTGACAGAAGACAAACTACTGCTCTAAAACAGCATGAGGGTTTGCAATAGCTCTGAATGTGGTTATCTCTTCGTTTGTTTGTTTTATTGCTGTTGCTTATTTGCAGGGTGATCATGAAACCATTTAAGCACATCCACGAGTGTGCCTGCTGACTCACCAGGAAAGCTCACATGAGCACCATATTGTGCATTAGACTATGTGACGCTTCAGACTTGCATCTCACCTGGCTTCAACGGCATACAGACATGTACAGCTTTAAATAAAGACAAAAAGCCAGTTCTCTGACTCTGCTCAGTTAATCCTGGAGAGCAAGAGTCTGGACAGCGGTGGTGGTGGGAGTGCAGGCAAAAATCTGGAGGTTGCATCTGCAATCTTGGAGGAATGAGCAATGGACTCATTGGCAGGTGTTTGGAAAATAAGACCTGGATTTTGAATAGTCAAACAAAAACAAAAAAGGGCCGAAGACTGGAGTTGCTTCCCTGAATATATTGGTTTCTGTTTATTTTTTAAGTTGATGCTGGATTCTCAGCGAGAGGACACAACTGAAGGTTGCCCCTAACTAGGGATTTAGAGTGACCCTATAATGAATTTTAACCCAAGATGCACCATTGATCTTCAGCAAAACTTTGTTCTGTTCTGCTCATGTCCTTATGCTAGGTTATATCCAGCATTGGATTGGATTGTAAAGTACCCTTTGACTCTTTCCTGAAGGGCACAGTAGAAACACATGCTACCAAAGGAGTATTTCCTTCTGACCATGAAGCACCACAGCATTTTATTGAATTAGGAACTGCTCAAGGACCTGTGCTTTTAATCTGCCTGGTGTGTTGAAATTTTTTTTTTTTTTTTTACCACGTTGGTATCATAATGTCATTTATTTCTGATACAACAGATACTTACCAGTGTTTGTGGGCGAATTTCAGTTACTCTTTAAATTAGAACCCCTGCAAAATAGCCTCATAATAGCACTAAGAAAATAAAAACACAGTAAACCTCAGATGTTAAAACGGACTGTGTTCAGGATTTCTTTTTGATTTGATGTTTACCAGAGTTCATCCCAAGTAACTCTGTGGACCTACAGTTACATTTGGGTAAACATGATCACCAGCAGCTTTTAAGCTTGTTCCACCAGATTTAGAAGCCTTTACATGTGCAAATTCACCTGCATATAGTCTACAATGCTTGATTAATTATGAACTGTGTGAGGTGACTCCCAAGCTAACCAGCATGAAGGCACAGAAAGCAAAAGAGGATGACAGTAAAATTGAGCCCAGTGTGCCCCTATCCTGACTGATACAGTATCATTAATACTGTATACAACCTGTTTGTTTGTTTAATTATTTTCATTTCCCCAATCATGCTGCAAGGCTAACTTTTGAAATTCTCATGTAATTACCTTTAATTCTTGGGAAACTAAGACTGAAATTGGCACCTGAAAAGAGTGAAAAGCTGTTAAAAATAGCTATTACTGTTTCATTTTTTTAATGCTCGTGTTTGGTTATTTTTCTTTTTTGAGAAGCTCAGCCCCTGGAGATAGTAGCCTGATTCTACTTTATACTGAGAACTCTTTATACCATCTGTTTGTCCAAACCAGCTGTATAGTGGGTGGAAGAGCAATTTATTTATGTGTATTTCACAGCTCTTTATATTTCCAGAGTGGTAGAAAACTACCATAGTGTTGGTGGGAATCCAACTAGACGGACTGGAATTTCCATTTGTTCAGATGGAAAAGAAAAAGGGATAGGCAGGAATCAGACTGGGGGAAGGGAGGAAGACCAAGCCTCATTTAGCAACAAATAAGCATTCATTAACATCCATTCTGAATTGAAAACCAGACAAGGTGAAAGTGCCACCATCCACCATCCATACCTTTGCTGGCAGTAAGGAAAGCATAAAAGGGAGGGAAGTAAGCACCAGTCAGGTCGTAGTGGTCAGTACAACCCAACCAAAACAAAATAAAGGCTGCTTTCTGAATCAGTTGAGTGCATCATGGTTTTAAAATTATGTCTTTTTCTTTTTTTTTTTTTTTTTTTTTAACCCCATGGACTGCAACTTTGCTTGCTGTGACATTTGACAAACATTTGTGTTTCCAGAGCATTATTCAATTAGTACACCTGGATTAGCGAAAAAAAAAAAACAAATGAAATTAATAGGAATTAATGTCAGGTAAATTCCTTCTTTCTATACTTGATACTGTCAGCTGAATTCTTCAACTCCAAGTCAAATGGTGAATAAAAAGAGCAAACAAAGACAGAAGAAGCAAAACAGAGAATGACAGTTATGCTAATGTGAAATATCTTAAAATTTAGCCAGACATGGAAAAAAGTATTTAAAAAGCAATTTTGGGGTTGACCCAAGAGTTTTCTTTGAAATTTTGAGAAGCTTCCTACTCCAAAAGGGATTACCTTTTAAACAGGCACATAGCAGGCTTAAGGGATTCTGTGAAGACGGTGAGATATTTCTCTCTTTGCTACCCCGTTTTGTGAGAGCCCAAGGGAAAAAATATTGGCCAGGCTTGTAGAACCTTCTATAACTGAAGCAGCCCGGTATTTCCTATTTAAGGCCTTTTTTGCTGCTGCTGTTAGTTGGCCAAACTTTCCTGAATATTTTTGAAGACAGTTTCAGTTAAAATACTTAAGCAGTTCCTAAGGAGGATAGGGAAACAAGGGATAGTTTTGCCCATTTAAAAGACACCCCATATTTAAGAGCAAAACTCTGAATGTGGTGAGGAGTTAGGAGCATTGTGTCTGAGATATATCTTGTGGTATCCTGTGACAATCTGCCTGTGTTTGATTATGTTCCAAGCCTTTGAGAAATGTAGCTGGCACATGTTTACTTGCCAGCTCTAAACAGCTACATCCCCTAAAGATTCACAGACAATAAAGGTGTGAAAGGAACCTCAGAAAGCCATCTGTG
This sequence comes from Nycticryphes semicollaris, assembly GCA_013400055.1. Taxonomy (NCBI): domain Eukaryota; kingdom Metazoa; phylum Chordata; class Aves; order Charadriiformes; family Rostratulidae; genus Nycticryphes; species Nycticryphes semicollaris. The sequence continues at coordinate 193,021 of VXBJ01006705.1, read as the reverse complement.
CATAGACAGGATCAGCTTATCCAAGTCACACCCGACCACTATCTGTACTAGTGCTTCCTGAAAACCTCCAGCAGCAGCAATTTCACAGGATCCCTGAGCTACCAGTTCAACTATCCTTGCCTTAGCATGCACTGTTAGAAAGTTTTTGTTGCAGCAAAAAGAATCTTTCTTGCTCCAGTTTAAGCCCATCTCTTCTTCCCTCTTTTGAGGATATCAGATTATTTCTGTCCCCCTTTGAAAGCCTAGCTTCTAACTTGGCCCATCTTGGGAAATGGCAGAGGTGGTTCCGGTGACCCTTGCTCTTCTGTGTACTCAGTGACCAGCCTCTGAGGGACATGGAGGAGGAAGAGGTGTGATTCAAATGAAGACAGGACAAGAGCCAGGGAAGGTACAGTTATAGATTGAAATGATGAGTGCATAAGTAGTTAATCAGGACTAGAGTGTGGTGAGGGATGGAGAGGAAAAGTAGGAGCTTGAGGGTCCAAGAGAGGTTGGGAACTGTGAGAGACAGTAGAGAAGAGGACTTGCCGGTCAGTGGGCAAGCTGAAATGAGAGGAACAATGGACCTGGCTTGGGATAAAGAGAAACATAAATCCTGTGGGGGAGGTTTCCTCGTTGCTCAGAGATTTCTACTGGCAAATCCCACTAGCAAAGTCCCCCAGTTTTCCTTTATAAAATATGAAGCTATACACACAAAATTTGAAAAACATTATTCGTATTGTTAAACCACATAATTCAAAAGAAGTATTTGTACAGTCATAATTTGTTTTCCTTGTAAACATGTATAATAATAGACCTTGAATTATGTAAATAACTACATATACGCTGCACAGATTAGGTTTCTTTAGTGGGATGTCCATACTTCCACACCTCCACTTATGTTTCCATAATAGTATTTGACAATATAGGTAATATTTTGTTATACTTCTTTCTGAATATTACATTTAATATATAATGATTTTGGCTTCCAAGAAATTTCATAGTTTATGTATGTATATGTGCATATGCACACATGTATATACACACACATCTGTATATATATATTCTGGGCCAAAATCCAGAAAAATCTTATTTCATTTTAAATGTTTGAGGGGGTTCGATTTACATAATTTTTAAAGATTTTTTTAAAAATGGAATCTTTAAAGAAAAAGTAACTTTGAATTCTGCTTACAGAATAACATATGGACTTTTTTCTCTCTTCTTCCTATCAATGGTAGGATTAAAGATTCTAACGTAGTTGAATTTTCGTTTTGAATGAAAAAATTTCCCAGAGATCTTGCCATTATTCCTTCAAACAGATAAAAGCTATCAATTTATCATGAGATTTTGCTAGAATAGTGACTGACATCTATGTTTTTGGATATATATATAGACACTGGTCTTTGTACAATGCAGACACATGAAAACCCTATAATAGGTGATACTTGGCTCCTAATTTTCCACAGCCTCAATCAGTTATTTACAATGTTAAAAATGGAAGCATTGCAAAGCCAAGTGCTTCTTCACTTCAAGTGCCTAACACAGTTCCTTTGCTGCAAAGTAAAAGCTTCACGTTACTAAGGAGAAACAACATTGGATTATCATTTAAACAGATATAATTGCTACTTTCAGCATCTTGAAGTCACTTTAATTCCTATACTATGACAATTTTATCTCAGATGGGAGGGGATAATTTTCTGAAACTTATTTAGCTTTTCTTCAGCATTATTTACAATTGCAACTATAATCTAATGTCTGATTTAGGAAGAGCATGCCATCATACTGAAGGAGAAATGGGAATAGGTAGCTAGTACACAGCACTTACGTGGGGCAGAGTGATGTGCAAAGGGAGAGGAGTAATTACCAACATTGGGGTGTGAAAATGTCAGGATTAAATGCAAGGGGGAGATGCAGGGTGGAAGGAGGGCATGGCAGCTAGAGAAAAGGTGTTTCAGTAAGGCTGAAAATTTCGGAGTTATTTTTTAATATGTTTATTACAGTTTTATATATTGAACTAGTAGTAATAAAGACTCAAAAAGGTTGAAAGATTAGGACTAGTAGCCAGGATTAGGCTGTGGTAGAGAGCTGTGTGAAACAGTTGTGTACAGGAATACTGAGGATAATAAAACTACATCCATGTTATATCCTGTCTCTTCACCTTTATCCATTCAGTATCTGCTTAGATGCAAGTTCAGGGACCTATCTTACCATGCATCAGCAAAGAATGCTTGTGATAGTGGGGCAGTCACAACTAATACAAGTGTTAAACCAGGTTTTGATCCCATCACCTTCCTCTTTATCCATACTTAGCAAAACTTTTTACCTCTTACCGCCATTAATGTTAATCTCTTAAATTCCATTTTTATGCTTTAACTGAAGGTAGATTGTCTGGTGGCAAATTGGGGCCTACAGTGTTTCAGATAAAGGTTACAAAACCTTTTCAGCTGTCCTCAAAAGTGACTTGTGTCCAGAGCTGCTAACAGAGGTGGTGCTGGCTGTGGGTACTGATCCCTTTGCTCAATGTAACTTAATGATTCTTTTTTTGCAAAAAGTTCTTGGCCAGGAAGTAATGGGAAACCATTGTTAAAATACTTCTTTCTGAGTGGCATCCCAAATCAGAGTTATAAAATGCAGATCAGAGATCCATGATAAAGATGTAGCCTGTTCTCCAGCATGTAGTTCAGTTTTGGAAAGATTTTTTGGTTTACTTTTCTTTGTTTTGGTAGTGTCTGGCTTTTCCATGGATTATTGTTTAAAGACTGAAAAAAAAAGTTTCAAGACCGAATTTTGGATAGGTGGAAATCTTTCCTTCAAAGGCTTATCACAGGCAAAAAGTAGAATGTTAGTGGAGAGCTTTGAAAGCTGTTTCTTTAAAGGGAGGAACAAAAAAAAAAAAAATTTTTGCTGGTACATACAGGGTTATGGGTCTAATTTTTTTCAAAATTATTATTATATTGGGTTCTTCTTCCCAGCTGCCTGATAAAGGTTTTGGGACTTAAGCAGCAAAGATAAGGAAAACCAGGCTTACAGATGCATCCTCATGCCTCAACTCTGATACTACCACTTGCAAAATTCCTGTTAGGCTAAACAGAATCACTTTCAGGTAAAAATTGAATTATCTTGAGAATCTGTTCTTTACTGTGCTGCATCAAGCATTGCATTACAGTGTTGCTAACAAGCTTTCTTCTAGCAGAAAATGTGTTGTGCTTACTGCAATTGGCATCCACCATGACTGCTTTGCGCCCTCTAATTGTAGAGGACTTCAAAGGGTTTTACACTTAGATAAAAGTGTGCCTGCATATTTCTTAAAGGATCTTTTAGTTTACTTATATATTCAAAAGTGGTTTACAAATGCATCATTCTCCTGCTTCTGAGCCCTTCAGCGATCTGTAAGATGAAATGGAAAGATATGTAGTTGAGTCTAGCCATTTTACATGGCAGTGTGTATATGGAGGTAGAGAATGTGTTACCAGTGGTGTTTAAAGGATTGCACCAAACCCAGGCAGAGTATCAGCAGTGTGCTGTAGGGACTCCCATTGTCCTCTTGGCAGGTCAAAATGGGGCAAAGTAGCTCTGTGGCTGCACTCGTGCAGGCTGCTTTTTTGGCCATGTTTCTAGTTTAGAGAATTGATCGGATGTTAATGGGTGCTTAGAAACATTCTTCTCCTTAGTCCTGTGTTTCTACCAGGTGCACCCTTTACAATCTTTAGAGAAGATGCACCCTCAGGTCCTTTCCCAGTATTGCAGCTCGGCTTTGAGTTGGTGAAGGCATCAGCTGATGGAGCTCAGGTGCACTGGGCTCACCTTGTATCACAGTAGGCATTTATTCATTTTGTATTTGCTGGTTCCTAGCAAAACCCAGTAAAATAACCTGCTACATTCCTGCACCAAAGGAGACAGAACTAGAGTATAAAACGGCAGGCAAATTTACTCCCATTGACCTTAATGCAGAACCTTGTTCAAGATGTAGGCTGTGCACATGGACGGGGTTCAGATAATGTTGCTAAACCTGCTGATATCAATATTGCTAAACACACCTTTGTCAGTCAGACCAAGTGTAAACTCTAATTAGGACCTAATCCAAAAATCTATTGAAGTGTGTGGCAAGATTCAATGTGCTTTGGACATGTCCCAAGGTAAAGAATTAATCACCATTTTAGCAGGGTTCTACATCTGCAGTTGAGAAAACTACCCTGCTGCTGAGGACTTTTTTGTTTACCTGAGTCCTCCCATGACCCAAAGCTCTTCGGTTCTTGCTTTGGTAGAGATGTGTAAGCTCTTAACAAGTATGAACTGACTGTAAAGGAGCAGCAGCAGAAGACATTATCTTGCCGCATAAAGAATGCTATAACGGGAACTTGTGTAAATAAAACACAGGGCAGTTATTCAACTTCATTTCATTGTCAAGCTACAAACTCTGTTAAGCTTCTTTTAAAAAAAAGTCTGTGGAAAAACAATGAAAATATTGTTTTTTACTGCATTCAGCAGGGATTTAATCATTAACTGATACCACCTAGTGAATTTGTGGTAATTATGGGTGTAGGAGTCCTGTGCTGGGGACAGAACAATTCCAAATCTGCGCTGAAGGATCTTAATGAACTCTAGGTTATGGAGAAATTTCTAAGCTATGTATTGACTAATTCTCAAAGTATCATGAAGGAAGTTCAAAAATAATGGCTCCAAAGCCTGTGGGTATGTTAATTCTTAATGGTCAAAAGAAATCATCTTCCAAACGTGAATCTTCTTGGTTTTGTTCTGTTTCTATTGCTCCCTCTTGCTTTCTGTCAGCACCTATGTTTTATTGTAACTATTCACTGCTTCAGAAATGACAAGAATATTCAACACAAGATCCCTGTTAATTAAATGTCTCATCTATGGCAATAATCAGTGCAGCATTTTAATGTTTATGTAATATTTTTAGTATTCATACACACTTTCTTGCAATCTGTACGATAGGACCATGTGATACTTAAAAGCTGCTATGGCAGTAAACCTCAAATGATATGCTGTCAGGCTCAAATCAATCTGCTTCAGTAATGTTGTTCTAGCCTCAGTATTTTTGAGCTCTGCTTGTACGGAGAAGTCCTGCTGAAGTTGGTGATGTTCCTCATGCCCTTAAAGTTCAGGGTATGCAGCAATTCTTTGCTGGATTATGGTCTAACCTCTGAATGGGCAGGTGAAGTCAGTGTAGGGATCTCCACAGAAGGTCTTCTCTCACTGCTTCCTGTGATATAGGTATATCATTATCTTTATCAGCCTCGATATACCTTTGGGATCAATGCCGAGTTTTTAAAATGTCACCTGATCAGCTTCAACAGAAACAGAATATAGGAATATTCATAAATGATGCATTCACTTCTACAGATAATCTGAAAGATTTATTCCTTCTGTTATACAGCCTTGTCAATTAAAAGGTATGTATTCATACAAGATGCTGGCTGAATATAAGCCTCCAGACTGACACACAGAGTTCAGGATGCTTAAAATACTTGCATAAGTAGACCATAATTGGACCTTAATATGTTGATTCAGTTCCTCTTAAGGGAAAGATACATTTCAAGATTGAATTGAAATGTGTTTTTGTATTTCTTTCTTTCCCTTCAGAAGTTTGTAATTTTCATCCGATAAGAAGATTGTTGCTGCAAAAACAGGAATTAGCACTTAGCCCAATTCTTAGGAATTAGTGTAGGGTTAATATTGCCTGAAAGGATTTGAAATCATTGTAAGTATTTCCTAAATTTAAATAATTAAAAGTATCTCATAAATGACAGACCTAATTAATTTTTAAATTCTTGGATTTGAAGACCAATGTTTCTGGTACCTGGAGGGATGTTGCACTCTGTACAATTAAATATTTTAATGGAAGAATTGCATGGCACACCTTCAGCTACCTAACCTAGGAAAACTTTTAACAAATTTTCAATTTTCCAGGGGTACTTGTGTGTTTTACGAATCTTGTAATTGTCAGTCAGTAAGTTTTCTCCTCCAACCTATAATTATGGTTAGACTTTTTTAATGTGTGTCTGTCTTCTGATTGTTAAATTCTCATATGGCATTACTCTGCTATGACTTGGGCATCTTAAAAATCATACCTCAAAGCCTGATCCAGTCACTCTAAGGCTTGTTTTCTCTCCAAGTACTATAGGGGAAGGCAAGGACTGTGAGCTACACTGGTAAGTCTTACTGAACTTTGTAAGTACCTCTTGAGTTAGGAGATATCAACTGTGCCCTTGATTATATAGCAGATATAAACAAATAGTTGTTTAAAAAGCTGTTTGTGAAATTCTAGCTGGCAGGTTAATTCTCACAAATGAGTTTCCAAAACCTGAAAATTTGACTTGATAAAGAGTGTCCAAAGCAATGTACCCAACTTGAGTGTTGGAAATGCCCCAGCTTTTCTCCATTGGAGGAGGAGATGTGTTACATAGCGTAATTGTAAGAGATATTTTTTTCCTTATATGAGTATTATCTTCAATTTCTTATCTTAATCATCTGCTCTTTGAGGATATATGTTTCCCTCCAATTAAGGTTTTTAAAATACCATTATCTTAGATATTTTTTTTTTCCCCATAGAACAAGTCTTGACAGTTGTGCAATTCCTGTGTGAGTTGGATAGTAGTTGCAAAGGAAAAAGCATCTTGGAAAACATGTCCACTTTTGTGAAAGGGTTTTGTCTCCTCAAGTATTATTTCCTAATAATACATAATCACATCATAATGAATAGTGCTGGACAGTCAAAGAAATTGTTAGTGAATATTTTCAGAACTTGCCAAGTACCCTGTGTCCAAAACTTGCATCCCTTTGTAGAACCTGGAACTGCGTGCTCGTGAATCGAGAATTACTTATCTGTATAAAGTTCTGGCTGTGTAGTTCTTCACAGCAAGAACTTCTTTAATATGTATGCATTGTGATATCCGGAGTAGCCTTGTTGGTTGTTTTGTGTCAGTTATCAGCAAGGGCTGTTGTAACATGTTTTACTGTTCTTTTAAGCAAAGTTACAGTGTGAAATTGAAGATGTTGATTTTTCTGATGCCTGGCTTGTTAGGATGTGATGATGTAGTAATAGCAAATACCAAATGTTAAAAAAGAAAAAAGGAGGTAAAAATGAACAACCTTAAACAGCTTTCTGTAGGCAATACTTCATTTGCTAAATTTCTTCACAGCATAAAGCTTAAGTTCTCCATTTGTTGTTCTTTATGCTTCCAGATACTGTCTAGGCATAATTTACTGGGGGAAAGAAGCCTGGAAGTGCTGTTCATCTTGAAGGCATCCCTAATCACTTAAAGGTAGCCTCTTTGCTCTCATCTGGTTGTCCAGTGCCACACATCAAATCTCTAGAGAAGCTGTGAATTTGAAAGGGAACCTATGTGGTGCTGGTGCTCTGTCAGAGGAGTTCAAGATGAAAGCTCTTGGGAAACTCAAGGTGTCTCCAGCTGAGGCTCTGAGCAGTAATCCTACTGTCACCATGAAATACATGCTGTAAAATTGTACCTGTATAAGTGACCCCATGTGGAAGCACAGCTCTGGCACAGGTCCTGCAGGAGTAGGTGGTGTTTCTGCTGTGTGGAGAAAGATGCTTTGCCATCTTCCTCCTGCCTTCATTCAGTCTCCTCAGTACTACTCACACTGGTGCTACTTCTTGGTGTAGGTCTACGCTGTCTGTCTCCTCAGGACCTAATGGGAGTTTTCAGCAATCAACAACAAAAAAACCCATGCTTGTTACAGATCTGCTTTTTTGCCACCTTGTTTCTGATTGTGTAGCTGCAAGCAAAAGTTAGGATCTAGTTTACATCTGGTAGGAAGCAGCTGAATTGCATGAAAACTGGTGGGTTTAGGTTTTGATGTTGAAATTAATTTCTGTGCAAGAGACCCTTTTCATGATTAAGTACCTGGATGTGTCACTTTGAGGGGTGAAGTGGGAGAGCTCAGTCCATGTAGACTTTGTAGTTACCCTTCAGATGAGACAGTTAAATTCTATGCCTTTCAGTGGAGGATGTCTTTTGAGCCTGATACTTAGCAGGATAAAGTTGAAGCAAATACATGGATGTTGAACTGTCAAATGACAGCAATTACAAGTTCTCAGGGATTTTTTTTTTTAACAAGAGTTGCTGTGGAGGTAAACACAAAACCAAAATGGATCCCTCTGCTCTAAGCCCAAACAACTCAGTGCAATGTAAGAAGAAATGCTCTGGTGTATGAAACTTCTCTTTTATTCTGAGGTGGGATTAATTGAAACCTCAGATGTCAGCATGACACAATTACTAAACATTGCTTGATCATGAACAGTGCTGTCAAGCCATCTGTAGGGAACTTACTCCCTAAAAGAAAAGCCTTCAGCATGGGGCTGAATAAAAATATTTTTTTTTGTCTCCACTTGCGAGTCAGGAACTTCTTGAAGTGTGGATATCAGCTTGACAATACACCTTTAGCATCCAATTGATGCTTTCCATCTCCTATTTAGAGAGAAAAACAACAAACAAAACCAAAGCTAGCGATAGGTGGTATTTTCCCCTAGCTGATTTTGTGAACTGGCAACCTGCATAGCACTATGTAGTGGGACCCTGGGGTGATACCCAGAGTCAGCCCCATTGGCCGGGGGAGTTGCCGCCCCAGGGTGTGGGAGCAGACCTAGGAATGGTGGCCAGGTGTGGGAAAGGAGTCACTTGGGTATGTTTTCTTAAGCAAGCCTATTGGGAAGTGAATCTAAGAGGTACTGTTGGGAGAAGTGAAATCGTTTGCTGGGTTACTGCGGAAGAAAAGGAGGGATAGGAGTGAGTGCTGCAAGGATGGGGAGGCCCACCAGCCCTTGCTGTAGTTGTGTGGCTGCTGCAGGAGGCCCTGTGTTTGCCTGTGCAGTGCTGGGCTGGCATGTGCTCACCCTTGATGCCTTGCCCAAGCAGCTCTGGTGTTGGCAGGGTGCTCATCCTTGGGCTGTGCCTCCCCATGCTGGTGGGTTGCCTGCTGCTGCCCCTTACTACTCTACTGACCTTTTCACAGAATCACTGAATGATATGGGGTTGGAAGGGACCTCTGGAGGACATCTAGTCCAACCCCTCTGCCTGAGCAGGTCCACCTCGAGCAAGTTGCACAGGAAGGTGTCCAGGTGGGTTTTGAATGTCTCCAGAGAGTCTCCACCACCACTCTGGGCAACCTCTTCCAGGGCCTTGCCACCCTCACAGGAAAGAAGTTCCTCCTCATATTTAGATGGAACTTCTTATGTTCAAATTTGTGCCAATTTCCTCTTGTCACTGAGTACCACTGAAAAAAGACTGGTCCCTTCCTCCTGACGCATCACCTACTCATCTCATCTACTGTCACTTAACTAAAAGTTTTTAAACAAAAAATAAAAGCAACCCTCATCTTATTCTGCTGTTTCCTTCTGCTGTGCTGCTCTCTAGGAGTGTCCAATTTCTGTAGCTCCTCCTAATATATTTGAGATGATGGAGCTGGCCTACAACGCAATGCATATTTATCCTTTGATTGCTAACCTGTGTTTTCATCTGCCCCTAAACTGGGAAAATTTTCCGTCTGGGCGTGAAGGATTACAGAGTCATAATTGTAAGCACAGCATAAATAATGGCGCTATAACCATTTACAAATAAAAGGTCTTCAATGGGGTTACTTCCCTTTTTGCTATTGTAGTGGTGTGTTTACAAGCCTGTGCTATGGGTCTAGGAAGCCCTAGCCTGGTTGGAGTGATACACTGAACTTGAGTCTATGTAATACACAGTAAATTGTTTGTGCTGAATGCCACTTAAATAACAATATAGAAGTCATGTCACTTAGGGGAGAAAAATTTGGACTTTTCTATTCTGTTTATGATCTTTAATCATATTAAAATGCAAATGTGGATTGACTGAATCCCAACAATATTCTGGCTGCTGCATGCTATTAATGTCCAAATACGCTTTTCTCCTGGGATTCCTCTATGCTAAATTGAGGAGAACAGGCAGACAGTGGTGTATAACCTGGGCTGCCTTCCTCTCTAATTCCCCTTGAACAGTTTCTTTCCATCCATTCTCAAAGTACTGCAGTAAGTTCAAGCTAAGTCACCTATCTCTGTAAACTGGTGGTGGGCCAGAGCAGCAGAACAGCATGGTATCGCCAGTAAGTGGCTTAAAATCACATTTTCCATCATGAAGACTCTAACAAGAGCTGCACTGTGTTACAGTTGTTAGGGTTGCTGTAAGAATTCTTTAATAATGTGGCACTGTACAACTGAAAGCCATTAAGATCTTCATAACATAGCAGCAAAAGCATCCTGTGTAGTGCCATATTAAGCAAGACTGGTGTCTGAGTTGCAGTGCAAAGGGAGAGGGATTGTTTGAAATATAGATGTCCCTACTGGGTGGGCCTGGAGCAGGGGTACCTGCAGATAAGATAGCACAGGCTGGGTTGAGGTGAAAAGATTAAAGGAGATTGCTCAAGTTTTATTTCACTGTGAACTTTTTCTCACCATGCATACTAATTCTACTGATTAATGAGAGAAAAGCTTTCTTTAACAGTATTTCTATCCCACCCTGACAAATAATAAGGTATCTGCTGGCAGGATCTTCTTTCTTGCTCTATCAGTTGAGCAAGTTCCTAAGTGCCTGGAGTGCTATCTGCACCCATACCACATGTGCTCACCATCTCTGTCCCCTTTCAGAGAAGGAATTGGGATGGTTCTCCATCTCTGTTAGTGGCAGAAAAGACTCAAGGTGAGAAAGAGAGAGAACAAATCCTGTAAGGCAATTCTGTCACTCACCTCATCTTCATAATCTTTCCTTAGCTTCCTCTGCCTTCTAACCCTGCTATTGATTGTGTCATAGGCTACAGTAGACCAAGGCAGGGGGCTGAAAACCTTTCCGAACAGCAGTTGCCAGTCTGCCTGTTGCAGCTTGAAGAAGAAAAGCATGCTGTGAAAACAATCAGTGCATTTGCTTTAGATCTAAGTGATTCCAACTAGGTCGATGCTTCATGCTGATGTGTTGAAAACATTTAAAAAATTTCTCAGAGTTTGATTTTAACCGAAACATTTCAGCATGTGTCTGACTCTGAAGTTGTTATTTCTCACTAATGTAGCAGACAACTGTTTTTTTCCACCCTAGCACAAAGCAGTAGGGAGACTGGGCCTTTTGTCTACATAGAGACTCTTGTAAATTGACTTTAGAGGAGTAGTAGTTTATTTCATGAAGGGAAAAAGAGGTAATCACAGTTCTGCTGAGTGTGAATGAGAGTATAGCTTTACTTAAACTGCTTTTGTTCCCTGTATTTGAATTTTCATTCAAAGGCAGGCCAGATCATTCATAAATTCGTGAAGAATATTATATTTTCTTTAAAGCATGTGATGCTTCTTTGTAATGTGTTTTCACTTAATATAATTGGCCTGATTCTCTCTCAGCTTGGGACCACGAAGCATTGTGAAAGGAAATTAGTATCCAAATTAGTATTTATTCAGTTTCCAGGAGTGGCAGGAACCCAGGACAACATTTTTATATGGCAGGTGGTAGAACAATTGGTTTCCGAACTGCTTGGAAGAGATCACAGAGAAACAGAACTTGCTATAGTTTCTCTTATGGTTTGGTTTGCACGTGCTCTGCAGTCACTAGAGTCTCTAGGACATTAAACTGGGCAAAAATGATGGGACTGCTCTTCTAGTTTGGAGCTGGCTGTTCAGTGGTCTCTGTGGGAGTGGTTCTGTAGGACCTCCCCTCGATTCTGCTCCACTGCACTTTAGTGCTTACTCCTCTGGTTTCATGTACCCTTTTCAGTAATGAGTGCTTATCGGTGCCTGTTGTTCTCTTTGGGCCTTGTCTTGAGGTATTTCATCGAGTTTCAGGATACCAGCAGATAGAGATGTTCCAAAAAAAAAAAAAAAAGATATTCTGTTGGAAGAAAATACAATAATAATAAAAATTTAAAAACTGTATTTATCTGTGGAGAGGAATTTCCTTTGCTCCTGAACCAAGCCTGTGCAAGTGCAGTGTACAGTATATGCAACACTAATGGATTTCATACTTCAGCACTTTTTTCACCAAATATCATGCAGTGAACAATAGTTGTCATTTGAACAGCTGTAGTTTGCAACTATAAGTCTCAGACATTAAAACCAGATAAGGCAATGTAGGGGAGTGTGATAAATTCTGTAGTTTCAGTGGCATTATTTCAGTCATTCATTTTTAAAATTGACCCCATGGGGATGCTGCAAAAGTGCAAGTTATAATTTAAATGTACTGTTAGCAGTCCTGTTTATAAAGAATGTATATACTTAATTTATATACTTAAGCTGATAGTTTACTTAGGTACTTGATTTGTTTGTTTGTTTCCCAGAGCAATGGGTAGAGTCTAGAGAAGGAGAAATTTCAGTGTTATCTAAGAGGCTTATGCCTGTCAGGAGTTTAGCTAGATCAGACTCTTCTGCCATTATCTGGTCTGGATGTTGAGAAATGGTGAAAACATCCTTCCCAAAAATAGACTCTCCTCATGGAAGATGCTCCATTGGATTCAACAGGGCTACATATGTGAAAGCAGGGAAGGGAGGTGAGTGTTTCAGTGTTGAGTCTGCAGTGGTCCAAATGAGTTACCTTCTACTAGTGTGGATATATATTTTTAAGTTGCAGTGGTTCATATAGTGTTGGAATTGGTTGGGAATTCCTAACAGTTTGGAATAGAAGGCCTGTTTAAGCAGAGGCCTTTGATGCTGAAGTGTTCAGTTCCTCCATTGAATTTAGAGGACGTGAATTAGCATGTGCTTGTGTTAGTCTTTTTGGAGGATTACTGAGGAAGTAGTTAAGGGTGACATCATTTTCTGTGCATATCATTAGAATGATTTTTATATATTCTGCTGTGCCTCTGTCTCTTATGGAAGCTTCTTCAAACCACTTCCAGCGTAACCTTTCCACCCTCTGTGACTTGTAAACAAAGTAGGTTTGAGAATCATTACCCCAAAAGGAATTCAACCCAAAATCATGTTGCTTCCCACGTGCATGCTTCCCACATTCTTCACCCTACTTTTCTTGATATAGTTTTTTTTAAGCCTAGGGTTTACCCAACATTAGCTATAATTGGAATCGACACTGGAAAACCATAGAAGGCAATTCACGAAATCTGAGTTTGTTGTGAAGCTGAAAACCGTTCTGCTTGGATTCTCTGTAGATTTCCTGGCAGGAAGCATCTTGGTGTTTTTAGGTGAAATTTGTTCAGAAGGACCTTTAAAGAAAGGGTCTTTGATCCATCTCTTACAGAAGTCAATGAAAGAGACTCCATTGATTATAATGAGCACTGGGAAGCTGCCCTATTCAGAGTTACATGTAACTTCTACTTCTGGACAATTGCTTTTCCTCAATAGCAATCCCAGGAAAGATTGATGTAACTACACAGGGAAGAAAGAGAGTGATGAGTAAGAGGGAGCTCATCCCAAAGAGCAACTGAACAAGAAGGGAGTAGAACATGATGACTGCTATGCTTTGTTACTGCTCATGTGCTGAACTGATGGGTGCAAATAAGTCAGCTATATACTGAATTAGAAGAAATACAGGGAGAACAGACTTGTTAGATACAGTTGGCTGTAGGGCTCGTCTTTCTGTAATATTTTTAACTTTGTCTTCATATACTGTTTGTGCTCACATGCTTTTACTGTTATAAATAAAGCACAACAATATATCCAGGGGAAGATAAAAAGCTTGCATAACACTGTCCAACAACTATCTGCACCGCTACCCTGTTGCTTTCTTCAAATTGTCTCCTTTGCGTGGTGGTAATACAGTTTAAATTGCCTCAAATCTTTTATGTACCGAGGTCAGACTCCTAATACCATGTATCCTGTGAGTCTTGCACAATTTCAACAGGACACGTCTAGCTAAATTGTCAAGTCAGGCCATATACCTGTGGCAGTTTCTCTGCTACAGAAATCCCACAGTGCAGCCATGAGTGATAATTGAACCAGATGGATACTAAATATGGCAACGAGAATGGGACTTAATAGTTCAGATTTGGCTCTACTAGCTTTCAAAATAACTGGGTCACTGGCAACTATCACAAGGGCTACTACCCCAGAGCCAGGGTGCTCCACCCAAAATGGTAGCTACCAAGCCAACAAAAACTAGGCTAACAAATGCATGGGCCTTCTGTGATTTCTAAACAAAAAAAAAATTTAATTGAAAAACACACCAGGGACTGGTGGTCAAGAGACTGTTCCTATTGGGAATGAGGGAGTAGGACAGTGATGGGGGGAAGGCATTAGCAGAGTTGACCTTTGCTTGCCCCCCCCTTGCAGACCCTATTTGATAAAGTTGTATTAAGCATCTGGTAGCAAAACAGTCTTTTGAGCAGAAATCTGCTCTTCCCATGGGCTTAAAATATATATATTGATACATATAACTCTAGCTACTCAAGGCTATCAAGGGAGCTAGGTCAAAAGGTTTGTATGTCCCCCAATGCATGTCCATTGCAGAACTCCCTTAGCAGGATTAGCAGCTACACTCTACTTCTTGCTTCCCCACAAACTTGTCTCTGCTTTTCTTTTTCCACCCAACCTGCCAAGCTCAGGGTTTCTATTTCAGAAACATACACATCTTTGGAAAAAGTTGATATAAAAGGGGAAAATAATTTTCTTTATCCTTTAATCCTTTATTCTCTTTGCTTTTAAAAGTTTATTTACTTCCTACAGTTGGCCATCTTGAGCTTCTGCTTCTCTGCTGTGTCAAGACTTGCTTAAGCTTGAAGGGTTTTTAGGCTTGACCAAGCATTGACAGTGCTATCACAGGAGCTAATGCTGGAGTCTGCCGGTTTGATGGATTAAGTAAACTTATTGAAATCTTTTTTTCTCTAATACTAAAAGATGCCAAGAGCTGTTTTCTATTCTTGCGCTTTGTGTGAAACACCCACTGACATTAGTGGGAGTCTCATGTGTGGAATTAGAGTAGAACGCAGCCCTTAATATTTAAAAGATTTGTCAACCTTCTGCATGAAGTAATCTGGAGGCGTGTTGTGATGCTGCTTTGCTCTGCAGAGGGCCAGTCTCCTTAGACATCTCCTGCCTTTTAAAGACACACCTTGCATGAACTGCATGGCTGCTAGCAACAGCATTACTTAACTTTTTCCCCCTTCTAACAGTATTTAAAAACATACCGTTCCATTTTTGTGCCATCTGCCTGCTTTGCTTAGTCAATAAAATATATCTGAGCTGTTTCAATCTGGTTTATAAACAGTCTTTTTTTCTGATTTATTCATGCTGCTCCTCTATAGAGGAAGAGGAGGAGAGAGAAGTTTAATGGAGAAGCCATTTCCAATGGCCTTTACATTCTTTCTAGTGTTTGAACAAAATATCTAATCTTTCACACTCTACCTACTTTGATTCTCTGCTTGTTCTCATGTTGTACCTGTCTCTGACGCAGTGGTGGTATGCTAGGTAGCTAAGGAAACTTAAATTATTTATGTTACCAGAAGAAAAAAAAGTTTACCACCAGTCCCGTTCCTATTTCAAATGCATACCCTGCTTATTTTGTTAGAAATAGGGCTGCAGCTCAGTAGGGCTACCAAATTGTCATGGAGGACCTCAGTAGGGCAGAACTTTCTGCTTAAAGCTGCTTTTTTATTTTCCTGGAAAGAAAGATTTTTCTTTGTGCAACCTCCTGCTTTTCCTTACTTATGGCTCTTGAAATTCTTTATATTTACCCGAGAATGACTGCGAGTGTTCACAAAGGAGGTCTTAGGTACCTTTTCAGCAAGGAGGGTAGAGCTGGTGACATGCTTGCAAACGCTTGAACTTTTTGGTTATAATGCTAGAGGGTTTGGGGAGAAGTGAATGGAGATGAGCAAAGAAGGGCCCAAAATCCTGTGTTTTGAAGACAATTTTGACAATTGACTGAACAAGACAGAAGTGGTTACTTCCGCTCTTGAGTCCTTATGAATTTGGCATTCATTAACCGTCACCTAAGCCTTTCACAAATATGGCTAGCAAACTTGCTCATCGTGAAGTATTGTGGAAGTTCTGATAGTACTTTTGCTAAAATAATGAAGTTACTTGTGAAAGTTCTGGGAATGCTGCCCAAATCTGCTTATGAGGTACAGTAAACCTGCTTCTACTGATGTCAGTGACCTGGATCAGGATCTAGATGTTCATCTGCATTAGTCATAGTGCTCAACAGATCTAAGCGTGTTCTTGCAGAAGTTTATTGAAGTTAATAGAAGTAGCATGTGTGCTTTACGGAGGTGTAGCCAGCTCTGCAAAAATGTTCTGCAATTTGTAGTTCCCAGAGGTTTTTAAAGGTGTTTTATTAGATGACCTATCTGTTCTGCTGTTCCTGAAATTTGTAAATTTCTGGCATTTCTAAACCAGATCATCTGTGTAAGCAACTGAGAGATGGGTTAAGAGCATCCACTTAAAAATAGCCTAGGCATAGGTTTTCAAAACCATATATGGCCTTCAGTAATTAGTACGCTTTCTTGGTATTTTAACTGAGTTAGTATGTTAATGGTTAGTTAGCCAAACCCAAGGGTGACTACAGAAGGTGGATGTACAAGTAATAATAACACTTAACGGTGCAGAATGGTCAGAAATTGATGGAAATTCTTGTCTGCTTTCCAGACACTTGACCTTAAAGTAATTCTTTAAAAATTTACAGAAATTACTGCAGTGTTTCAGGGTGATGATAGCACTGCACTGGGAAGATGTTTGAACTCAACTACTTTGGTAATTAGATATTTTTTCTTTATTATGATAACAATATATTATATAATATATTTTATATTAAAATAGTGGAAGGTTTACCAGGCCATTTGAAGTAGACTTTGCCATGCAGATTCAAAGGTGTCCATTTGCAAAGTTGATAATAGAAGAAAATAGAAAGTACATTCCTCCATTCCTTACTCTGCTTCACTGTGATCTCAGTGAAACATAGTTCACTTCAAGGCAGGATGTCATTCCAGGCCCTCTGTTTTATTCTACTGTTTCTCCTGTGCCCTCCCAAACTCAGCTGCTCTATATGGAGCTTATTTTCTCTATCTGTCTCCCTTTTTAGTTTCCCATGCAGTGTTTGTAGTTCCCTCTTCTGTTAGATAAGTTGTAGGAAAACCTGAAGCCCAAGAAAATGAGGTAAATCTTATTAGGCTTTGCATAGTTAAAGATATTTTTTTTACTGGTCTTTCCTTCCCTTGTTTCTGTCTGCAAGGGAAGAAAAATACTAAAAATCGACAGAATCAGAGTTGATGAGGTTGGAAGGGACTTTGGAGGCCTTTTAGTAGTCAGTACCTCCTGCTAAAGCCTAGCAACCTGGAGCTGCTTGCCCAGGACCTTGTCCAGAGGGCTTTTGAATATATTCAAGGAAGGAGACCCCACAACCTTTATGGGCAACCTGTGACAGTTCTTTCTTGGCCATCCTCACAGTGAAAAAATGTTTCCTGATGTTCAGAGGGGACCTGTGTATTTCAGTGTGTGCCCTTTGCCATGTCACTGGGCACTGCTGAAAAGAGCCTGGCTCTGTCTTTGCACTCTCCCTTCAAGTATTTACATACACTGATGAAGAATGAGATTACCCTGAGCCTTCTCCAGACTACCCACTCCCAGCTGTTTCAACCCGTCTTCATACTAGAAGTTCTCCCTTGCCTTATCCATCTTAGTGGTTCTTTTGTTGGAACTCTTTCCAGTATGGTCATTTCTCTTTTGGACTGCAGAGCCTAGAACTGGGCACAGTACTTCAAGTGTGGCTTCACCAGTGCAGAGTAGAGGGGAAGGATCACCTCCTTCAACCTACTTTGTCTAATGCAGCCCAGAATAACATTCACCTTTTTTTTTTTCCTTTTTTTTTTTTTTTCTGTAAGGGCATGTTGCTGGTTCATGTTCAGCTTGGTGTCTGCCAGAACCCCAGGTCTGTTTCTACCAAGATACCGTCCAGCTGGAACTTAATAAGGTCCCTGTCAGCCCGTTTCTCCAGACTGTCAAGGTCACTCTGATAAATGTTCTTCTACAGGGCAGTTAAAACAGGTTAGAATAGGTTCATTTTCAAAATTCAAAATCTTTTTATTATTTTTTTTAAATTTCCTGGGAAAAGCTTCACTCTGTGATGAGCTATGGTGTACAAATTTTTAAGCTGTATTTCTTTGAGAAATCAGGTGAAATTTTCTGGCATTAGGAGGGGAACTATGTTTCAGCCTCTGTTACACAGTTGCTCCATAATTGAATTGGAAAATTCACATTGTCTAGTTGTATTAGCCTGAGTGTAACATGCCTTTGAATACAAATGCAATTTTTAGCTTGTGACATAGAAGAACTCCTTTCTGAAAATATCGAGGAGTTTACCATATAATTATATCCTGGAGTTTTATCCACGTGTGTATGTGTCCTCCTGTGTAACGTTCACATAAATGAATATGTTCTTCAAACCTTTATTTCCTTGTTATAAATTTTTGGGGGCAATGGGTCAAAAATACTGCTTTAAAATGTAGTTGGAAGAAACTTTTCAGCAGTCTGAAAAACACATCTTAAGGAGCCTAGTGTAAGATTAATTTTCTTGTGTTGCATCACTGGTGTGATTTGTTGTGGGCATTTGATGACATAAAAAGAGCCTGGTCCTCAGATGCAATGTTTCTATGGGCCTCCCCTTGATAAACACCCATCTGGATTTCCTGGATAGAATCTCCCTGTTTTGAAAGCAATGGGACTTTTGGGTTTTGGTGGGTGCAGGATTTGTTCCTTTGTGCAAGTTACAAATGTTGGTCTTTGAAGGTGTATGTGTCCTTTGGTGTTTAGGCACTTTAGCCATTATCTCTAAACAGAGATCCATAATATTTAGTGTTTGATTTCCTTAGTGCAGATGAGGAGTAGATAGGTAGTCTTTGAGAGATGAGTATAGACAATGATGGCTTGGCTGTAATAAAGCAAGTGCTTCCAGCTAGGCAGCACCACACAATTGGGATTGGCCTCTACTGCATATTATTCCAGGAGAGAATTCAAGGGATTCTGAATCCACTTCCATAGTATGGTTTGTGAAAGGGCACGGTGTCAAAAAGCAAAAATGGCTAAACAAAATAAGCTGAATTAAAACAGTTCAGTTAAAACTGTTCAGTTACAGTAGTGTTAATTTAGAATTTATGTAATGTCTGAATATGAGAACTAAAGGAGATGGAAAATAAATTATATTGTTCATCCCTTTCCTTACCCAAATAGTTTTTGTCCAGTAGCAGCACGGCCCACCTTGGGTAGGCAGGCAGGAAGCTCTAAGTGTTTTTTCCCTCTGTAAGGAAACTAGTAACAAATTTCAGATATAGCAGAATAGTTAATCTTGCATTCCCTGTTCTCCTAATTTGTGATATTAGAAAAAATGAAAAAAGAATAAAATGTTGCAAGGTTTTTTTCTTATTCGAAGCAAATGATATTACCTGCATTCCAGAAAATTATGTCACTGAACACAACAAAAACTGCAACCTTTCTGTGAACAACAGAGGAAACCAAACACCCATAGGTGCTGGCTGTGCATGTTCAAGAATGGTCTGAATAAATGCTTACAGACTAAGACAAGTGATTTGTGCTACTCTGGGTCAGTTGGTCAGCACTGGAACACTGCTCGTGGGTCTGGACTATGACTTCAGGAGGGGACTATCCTAAGTGTGGTGTGAGATACGTACCGATATAAGAGAGAGTGAGATTTAGTCCGTATGACATAAAGTCTGAAATACAACTAGTACAGCCTGATGGTGTGGTGGATCATGAACTCCTACCTTAGCAAGGCATTCTCTTTTTTAACAGCAGAGGCACCAGAATGCTTCTTGGCAAGTAGTATTGGGCCCTTTCTACCTTTTGATTCTGATTTGTGATGCTGCAAGGAGATGGAATGCTTCCATTGTTTGGTTTTAATGAAGATACCCTTTTCCCAAAAGTATGGCAAATAAAGACAATTTCATATTTTTCTGGAATATCCAAATATTTGGGCTATATGTGATGGATATGGGCACGTATATTATTATGTGTGTATATATTATTGCATGGGCCAGATTCCCATTTGATGGGTACTGGCTATGGGCTGCCACTGACTACAGATGTCTTTCTGACTTTGAAGTCTTTCCATATGTTCAGAAGAAGAGGGAAGGACTAGTGTGGCATTGTTTTCCTGTGTGGTTTTTACCTGTGTGACTACACATAGGTCAAAATTTCAGGCTAGAGTAAATGAAGCACCCAGCTTTAAAATGTTAGCCCCGCCTCGTTGTGTTACCCGCAGTGTGTGTGCACATGGATATGTGCATGTGTCAGCCTTATTTCTGCTCCCTGCCATAGATGGAGGAGGTATTGTGAAGCTTTGTCTGAAACTTAGGAAGCACTTGGAGAAGCTCCACTGACAGGGCTCAAAATACACAGGGTTGAGGAGAAGGGGCAGTGGGCTCCTGAGGATCCCTGACCTTGGGTTAAAAGGAGGTTTGTCAGTCTAAGAGAACTTAATTTTATCCTTTCATCCCTCATGACAGTGATATGAAATTGGCTTTATTGGGAATTGATACATCATACGTGTTACTCTCCTTAATATATTTTTGTCCACTGAAAGTCCACTTACTCTAGTCTCATTTGTTCTGGTGGACACAAGGATGGTAGTGACAATAGGGGAAAAAAAGAAATAATTTTAACTGTGTGCTCCCTCAAGCATGAAACGGTGCAATGGCCTAGCCTGTTTGGGTACATGCTGATACCCTCCGCTCAACTAGGACCTGTGGCAGCACCTGTTTTCGAACACTTGGTAGTATTGCCCTATTTATAAAAACCTACTTGCAGGGGAGAGCCTGGTACGCAGACTGTAGATTTCTCTGGGCAGTGCAGGCTGCCTCCTTTCCTTCTCTGGTTTCTCAGCATTACGGAAAGGGACAAAGCTCTTTTTTTCCCTTTCCTCAGCATGCATCCCCTCAAAGATTACCACCCAGAATACTTCTGTGCTGGGAGCGCCAGGAATAGAAATGCAACCCAGCATGTTAAGTTTCATACCGGCACTGGCATTTAGAATTGGAATGGACATTTAAGTGCCCACACTGTGCATATTACCACTGCTGCAGAAACAACACTACAGACATTTCTGGCAGGATCCTCTTACTCTGCAGCAGCAGAAAGAGATTGTGTAAAAAGGACAAATTAATTCCTCTGTTTGCGTGCGTAACCCACTTCTGACTTGGCAACGCACTTGGACTGCTTGCTGTAGGCCGTATTATCGTGCTGTCTTCAGGCAGATGCTGCTTTTGCTTGTATGTAAAAATCGCATGTTTGAGTACAACGCGGCTATCTGATTTGAAAGTGTAAATGCCAGATGGCGTGTGCTACTCCAGTAACTGCCTGAGCACCTCTAAGGTCTGTGAAGCACCTAGTAGAGTTACAGTTGCTATATATGCTATAATTAACTCTCAGTGCCTGAAAATGTAGCTATATATGTGCATGTACAAAAACAATCATATAAATATGCACAGTGTAGTAAATATTTGTGTGTACTCGCTCTCATTCTATATATATACAGAATATTTGTGTAGGTACAGATAGTGATGTAGTTACAAACATTTATGTGTGCATGCGTGTAATGACATTTCCTCGTATCACATCTATCAGGTTACAAGCAGCTAATAATTTTCTTTTTCTACTCACAGCCAAGCATTATAATGGCATATACTCATAAATCAACATGGAACATTGCTTAGCAAATATAAATGTATGTGCATTGCAGAATGATCTGAGATTACAAAAATATATCAGAAGTCAAAAGTAGCTGGTGGAGAAATGCTATGTCTTTAGTTTATTGAGATTGTTTGGAGGATCCTAATGTACTGTCACTGAAAGAATAATTTTTCCTTTACAATCTACTTAGCAAAGATTTATCGATCCTTTTCCCCTTCATAGAGAATTACTGATCCATTTTAGAAAATCAGATTTTCACACCTTTCATGAGAATGTGCACAGCGCAGTTCCCTAGGGATTGCCAAGAAAGTTGACTTTGACATGAAATCCCTAGGTACCAGCGCACAACAGCCTATAGTCTCATCACTGATTTGTTGCACAGGGTGGTAAAATACTTTTATACATTTATAGAGAAATGATTGCACTGCAAGGACTTATTTTTCCATGCTAGTGGATGTATTCAGGGTCCTGTTACTTGTGTAAACAGCATTTTTCAGGGGGGTTTTTTCTTCTCAGCTGTGATGTTATGAACAGTAAGGTAAGATAAAAGTTGTTGAAATTCATGTTGCAAAGCAGTAGGGTACTGTAGAATTTTTCAGTGTGTGTAAATAACTTTCTTCAAGATGTGTCTACTCTCTGTCCTCATTATTGTAGTATCCTAGGTAGCTAAGCATTAGGCATGTTATATCGAAGTATGCATCATAATGAAGGTGATTTATTATAATTAAAACGGCATGGAGAGCAGCTTTTATTAGACATATTGTTTCACAGGAGAGCTTAATAAAGAGCATTATTATTAGTTATAGATCTGCATGAAGGATGTTGTTTACTGAGAGTTATGTGAGTATTAGTCAAAGTCTGAAGTTGCTCATTTGAGCTGTCCACTGTAGGGGGAAAAAAAGCATTCGGCACAGCAAAGAGAAGAATTTTAAGATTGGAGGGGAGAGAGAGAGAGAGACAGAAAAGGAAATGCCGAGTGCATGAAGTGTTCTCTGCAGGAGCAGTTCTAGAATACTTTATTACATATCTACGGAGACAATGGCATGGATTGTAAGTAGCTCCTGTCTCTCAATATAATAATGCACATAAAGTCGGGGTCAGATTGGGTTCGCTCTGGGCTTTGATGCTGCAGAAGGTCACCAGGGGAATCGATGGACAAAAATGAGACCTGAGTTTCATGCAATCAATGAGATTTTTCTATTTAAAGTGGACATTGCTGGGTGCGAGTCTCGGAGCTTCAAATGTGGTTTTGCACAGCTTTAGCAGATTGAGAGAAAGGTGCACTGTAAATGTATTGCTTGTTTTAATAACTCTGCTGGCATAAGGAGTGTATATCTAAACAGGTTAGTCTGGTAAACTCTTATTATGAAGTTGCATGAACTGCAAATAAATGGACAAAGTAGCAGCTACTTTGAATGTTAATTACACTGAGTTTTTATTCTGTGTCTGTAGAGTTGTAATTGCCTGGCATTTAGATAACCCTTAAAATATGGTTACAGACTTACTGAATCATTTATTTAAAAATCATGAGGGATTTAGCTGTTCTATAAAACATACTCTCTGCTATTAATTTCCTCTATGCTCGTATTATAGCCAATTTCTTAATTTCTTTGGAAATTATTCATGTTTCTACGGATTGAAAGGAATTCTTACTTGCCTTTGGTTAAGAAGCTTCATTCTTTTGAGTAGCAAGTGGCTACTTGGGACAGAATTGCTTTGATAATTTTCACCTTCAAGTTTTCAGGCAGCTAAAAGATCATCTGTTGTTTTGCCTCTGTGTACAGTTATCTCTCTAAGATGAGGGAAGCAATCAGGAAGAGTGTGATCAGTGAGTCTGACATAGCTGTAGCAACAGCAAATAATTGACTGATACGGAGAAGATTTATCTCTGCTGTGAAATGGTTAAGAAATTACAGCATGTTAAAGGCCAATTTCTAATCACCAATGTATATGATTTTAACTGCTTTGCAGTCGATGGAGTTGTTCCAAATTTACACTGCCCTATCAGGTGTGGGTTCTGACACCATTTTCAATTTCAAAGCAAGTCAGCTGTTGGACTGTACTTTATGAATGAGAAAGCCACTTAAATACGGGGTTTAAATGATCTGATTGGTTATTTTTAAAAAGTAAAAAGAAAACGGTGATCACCCTCCCTCGCTGAACAATCCTCTTTTGGTATACTGCATCCTGCATTTTCTGAGCTTCCATTTCACAAATTTAAGTGTTCAGTCTGAATGTCTGTTTATCTTGCATGACCGTGTAAGTAAATGTCCACCAGAGGCGATGAAGGGAGGAAAAGGGGAAGCAGCAGACCCAGCTCCCTGTTCTTTTCAATTTGTTATTAAAAATGGACTTTTTGATGACAGTAAGTAAAATCATATTATTCCTTCAACACAGGTACAAAACAATCCCAAAACAAAGAATAAAGGCGAGGCCTTGAGAGACATTTTCATTTACACATTTTAAAAATAGAGTAATTGAAGACTTGTGAGAAGAGCATTAGAAATCATAGAGTTTTACACAGCTCAAGTCTAAATTTGTTTGCCAGAATCTGATAAATGCCCCAAAGAAGAGTAGGTGTACAGAAGAGAACCTAAACTTCTGACTTAATCTACTTTCTGTTAGCAGGGCCATTTACAATTCAAGCAGAATTTATGCTCACTTGAAATGATTTATTTGTGTTTTCATTTATGCCCTGAGTAAGAACACTTCAGTTTATATTATTCTCATTAAAAAGAAAAAAGAAAAACCTCCTCCACCTCGGCATCCTCTCTTGATAGTCCTTGGTTTTGGATTCTTAGAGTGTGCTAAATGTTTTCCAGCTCAGCCTTTTTGATAAAGTGTAGGAGTAAATTTATTAGTTGAATTTTGTATATTAAAATACTGGCAATAAAAGTCTATTGCAGTAGTGACATTCCATGGTAAAACAGGTCTCTGGCAGATAATGGAAAAACTAAGCAATTGCAAGCAGATTATATAGATCTCAAACAGTAGCACAATGAGCCAGCCACCAGATTCTCTAGGACACCTGAACTAAATCAGAAGGTGATATAGAAAAGGAGGGGAAAGAAAATACTGCGACATCTGCAACACATGTTTCTGGACACACCGTGGTTATCCCTGTTTCTCTTGCCTTCTCTTTGGCTACCAAGGCAGGAAGGTGATAAACCTTGCCACATGCAAATTCAATTCTTGTCAATTTGTAGCACAACTAACTTTTGGGTTTTAGCCAGTATCAAGGTGTCTGTCTTCTGCAGGCAGCAGGCCTGGCACGATTCTCGCTGAAGACTCACTGAGGATTAAAACAAGTCTTGTTGTAGATGAGATGACTGCCACCCGTTAAGGTGCATTCTTAGAGTTAGGCATATGCAGCCTCTTTTGGCCTCCCCAGGGGGATCTGCTGGTTGTTACAGCTGAACCCAATAGGGTCAAATTCCCACGTCACCAATCACAACCAAGTTTTTGATCATGATTGATGGTGAAATACCTGCTTGCAGAATCCAGAGCAGAGGCAACTGGGTATCTGTGTGAGGATTGCTGCAGAGTTAGATCCTGAATTTAGTGTGCACTTCCCTGAGCAGACCTTGCATATAAAGCTAATAAAAAGGTGTTTTTCTGATTCTCTGGTTTAAAGGCACTATATATTTAACTGTATTTTATCTCCCCAAGTGCTTTAGGAAAAGCTGGAAGAGGAACTGTGTATAGAACAGCAGGAGCGGCTGGGACACAGGAAAAAGACGTACAAATGATCCCAAACTAAGAAAACAGATCAGGTCAAATGAAAAACTTTGCACACTAGGAAAATGTTGAATGTAATTTATAAGGAATATTAACACTTAAGATATAGTAATTTTATACTAATTAATGAATCATCCTGAAAAGCAATGTTTTATGCTTCCCTTTCCTACCCATTTTAAAATACTGGGAAAGCAGGCATGTAAATTAAATTTCCCGTGGAGATTTTTTAACTTCTGCAACCAGCTCTTATTCAGCCTACCATCCTAGGTCTTAGCAGCATTACGGGGATCATATTTCCACACAGATGAACCATTCATGGCAATTTCTCCAATACATTTGACACAAACATTCTTTTCTTTGATATCGGAGATATAAGCTTTCTATTTTTGACCCATTTTTTTCCCCTGGCTGACATATTTATTGAGGCTATTGTAAGGAAAATCCCGCTTTCCATTAATATTTGACTTCTGTGTTTCTTCCTCCTCGTAGAATTTCAGACTGATAGAGCAATAAGAGGGTCTTGGACAATGTCAGCTTTGTATGTGTATGCATTAATAAAAACAAATTTCTAGGTTATTTACAATTAATATTTAAATAAATACACATGTACAGTAGTTAATACGTGTATATATGTACCATTTTGAGTAGATGCCTTCGTGATTCTACTGCTATAGATCAACAGGTAGCTTTTATTGATCTGTTATAACAGCAGCTCTAGTTCCGGAGAAGATTTTGATTGATTGTCCTCATCCAGAGTGAGTTCTTTCCTCATCTCTCCAGAGTCTTCAGTGGCACTGGCTGCGGATAGTGTGGAGACAAAAGATTCCTTTCCCAGGAAAGGATGTAATTGTATACTGTGTATAATAGTGTATGAATTCCAAGTAATTATTTCAGTGCCCTTTGCTATATCTATCTTTTTGCAATTTGATACACCTCTTATGCTAAGAGCCTATAAACTATTGGTAGGAGTATAGATACAGATACCTTGCCTCTATCTACGGAGTAAGATGATTACAACTTAATGTAGTGCATGGAGTGGGAATGTCTTTTATGTCTTGTGCTGTTTGTTTCATCAGAGAAATCTTCCCCTTTTGCCTTGTAAATTAAGCCTAAAATTAATATTCAGCTTTAGGAATTCCAAGGAAGTAAAATTCCATATTAAGAAGCTAGGAAAATACTTAAATAACTTTGCATTTTTTTTGATCTTTAATATTATGCTGTAAGATATTTTCCTGCATGGTTCAACACTAAATGTTTATTGCAATGACAGTTTGTTCTCACTTGAGATCAAGAGGTAAGAATGCACTTGTATACATTTAGATAAATAAGTTACTTGCCACCCCTCACTGGTGCCAGGTGCAACCATAGAATGTATTTTACAGGTCAGGTTTTGGATCACAGTCACCAACCGGTAAGCAGCTGCTTTCCTTATCCCTTATTCCTACCTCTTCCTATGCTCTAAATGTTCTCTCACATTTTATCGGAGTTCCTTCTACTTGTGGAATGGAGTAAAAAGAAAAGGAGTCTGTCCTCCACCTTTTGCCTTCCCTTTGTAAAATGAAGTGTTCACTACAGGAGCCTAGAAAGGAAATGTGTCAATGCCAGTACTGCTTCCTTGGCGAAGAACTAGGGAGTTCTCCATCAACCACTTCTCTTGGTTAGTCTCAATAGGACCTCCTTATCTCTTGAGGTTACTGTCCAAAAATGAATCTCAGGCTGTCCTGAACATTTTTATAAAAGCTGCCCTCTGAACCTCTTTATTCCTATGCTGTTAGTTGGCGATTTCTTTTCTTTTTTTTTTTTTAAAACCACTGATACTTTGTCCCACTCTGCCTCCCCACTCCCCCACCCCCGAGAAAAAACTTTAAGTGTGTTTACTTAGCTGTCCTGAAAAATGAGACAGCTGGTACAGAGTTAATCACCTCCCACTTGCAGGCCATTCTGCAACAGATTCATGCCTGGCAATGGCTGAACAGTAGATAAAGCTCATGCCCTTGCAGAACTAAAGTGCTCATCAGTTGTATGGCTCAATGAAAACTGGAGTCTGCCATATGGAGGCCTTTTGCCCCATGCCACTTCAAGAAGGCTTTGCTTGCTTTTGAGCTGCAGGCTTTCTCTGGGTGGCAGTACAGTCACTGTGAACTGGCTGGAGCTCCTCCAGCTTTCTCTTTGGAAGTACATATTGGGTAAATTTCTCTAGACTTCAGTCACACCCCTGCTATTGTTAGTCTTTACCTTGAGCTTTCAAAATTTGACACAAGAAGTGAAGCCTTAAGGGCTGGAGTCACCATGTACAGGTGAAGACTTACAGAGAACTTTTCAGCTGCATTGTTTTCAAGGTTCTCTGTCTCTTCCTTCCAAGAGTTACAGCTGTTCAGCATTTTGAGGGGCTGCTTTTTTTTAATTGGCTGTTATTACAGTACCTGATCTGAATGCTTTCCAAAAGTTGTTGAGAAGTAGGAACTTCTCCACACAGACTAGCCGTACTCAGATTTGCTCATAGTGTAATTATTTCAGTAGACTTTAGCTCTAACATTTAAAATGTTTTCACATAGTACAAAGATATTCAGGGTTGGTAATAAGCGCTTTTTTTT
>VXBJ01006705.1:98332-165070 GCA_013400055.1 Nycticryphes semicollaris | reverse complement strand
TTTTTTTTTTTTTTTTGAGTTACGAGGAAACTGGAAGCATGTTAGTCATAAGTGAAAAATTTCAGAGCCCCTGTGAGTTGCAAACAGGAATTGTCTGATAATTTTTTCCATGAGTTTAGTGCAAGTTTTTCCTCTTTGGTCTTCAGAATGTATCTTTCTTTTTTTCTTTTTTTTCCCCCTCAAAAATAACAGTTGCAAGCTAAAGCAATGGGATTTGAAGCAGTACAGGGAGCTAAACTGGACTGTGCTGTGAAATTATGTTATTGTCATGGACATAGTTAAACTGAGATCATTTTCTAAATGTTTATGCACATTACAGTGCTTTGTTAAAAGTATCATATCAGCGTAAATATGTATGGGGAACAGGCATACTAAGTCAGATTTGTACTACTCTTGCATTTGTGACACCAGCTGGGAGGCTAAAAGGGACTCTGCTGGGCATTGTCATCAGTGATATTATAAACTCTGCTCTACTTTCTAGACTGCCTTTGCAATCTCATTGCCTTAAATGAAGTGCTAAATTACACTCGCAGAACCCTAGTGAAGACAATGGGATTATAATAGGTGTTACCAAGGTCCTAAATTATTAATGATGTTAATATGGTATATGAAGCAGAAGGGCACCCGCTTACCCGCTTAGACAGTGAGATCTGAGTCTGTAGAGACAGTATTAAGAGGCAATCCCTGCAAACTTGGGATAGGCTTCTGGAGAGAAAATAAACCCAAAAGCATATGTTCTCCCATTTTAACTTTCATTGTCACTGCACTTTCACTGTACAATAGTGCCAAAAGTATTTTTGACTTGCAGCAAATTTGAGGTGAAAGACCTTTGGTGACTTAGATTAGAAGAGGCCATAACATTACAGTTGTGCATTCCTATGCATCTCTCTGTCCCGTAGAACTTCAAATATCTCAAACAGAAGAGTTTTTTTCTCTTGTCTTTTCAGGTCAAGTTTGTAGTCTAAGCACTTGCTTGTTGGGGGCTATTTTTTTTTCTGATTGTTGGGGTTTTTTTTAATTAGGGTTGGTTTATTTTTCCTCCACTCATCATGCCCATTATATACATTTTGTTGTAATTTTCATCCTTTTTCTCCTACTTAGCTCTGTGGTTTATCTTTTGAGCAATTTGCCCCCATCTGCTGCATTCCAGCCTCATGAAATCTGATCGTATAAGTGGTCCCATTGATTCCAGTATGTATACTTAGTGCAGGGTTACATGCTTGAAGGACCAGTTTATACCCTTCAGATGGAGATAAATGACTATCATATCTTAAAGCCATAACAGCACCATAGCATAAACATGGCTTTGTTTTCAGCACAATAGTTCAGTTCCTTTGTCTCAATAAAATTAACATATATGGTTGGGCTTCTTGTGCTGCTTTTCAGTATGCTGTTCATCTTTTGGCTCTCAAAGCTGTGTATAGACCCTAGGTCATCTAGGAGAAAAATCCTATAGATGGAGTGGCTGCACTGGGATGTAACATGATGAGATGCCTAAACACTGGGTTTTGAAACCAAATATGTGTTTCTTTGTGCTGTCACTTCTCAGTGTTATGCATCTTCTTTGTGGTCTTCCAAATCCCTTTGATATCATATGCGTCTAGGTACTTGTGAAAGTATTACCTTATCTGTGTTAGTTGTGAGGGAGAAGTGGAAACTCAAGAATTTTCATTGAACAATTTATCATCAATAGTGCACGTTCATTCACTTTTTCTTCTTTCCTGATGCCTGTAAAATCACAATAAAAAATAGTGGAAGTCTGGAAGCTAGAAGTCGTCTTCAGAAAATAATCCCAGATTCCGATAGGATCAGCTATACTGTTAGATTGTCTGTCCTTCTTCTACTCCTACTTACTCTCATTTGCTGTGCTGGAAACGGACTGGAAAGTGATGTAGAATTGGGAACAGTTCTCCAAGTGAAGGACTGTGCATGTGAGACTTCTAAGATCCTAAAGGCTTTAAACTACTGGACAAGGCAGATTTTGATGTGGTAAGGTCCAGGGAATTGCTACTTAAGCATGCAATTCATGTTAATGCACCTTGGTCCCTGGCGAGTTGCTGATTAATCTAATTGGGTTATAGCATAGCCCCTCCATAGCTTGTCTTTAACTGATACATGGAACAGAATTCAATGTTTCCTCTCATTTAATATATGATTCTATAAAACTGAAAAGCAGTCCATCTTCTTTTTGATCATTGTGGATTTAGATTTTCTCCTTATTTTATTAACTTCTATTCCATACAACAATTGGCCTTAGGATATAATGAAAGTGATACTCTGTGCATAATCCTTGTAGTCCTCTAAAACTTGCATTATTCTTTTTTCCTTTTCCTCATCCTCTTTTCCTTGAAGTGTATTCCCTTGAGAGTTCTTGTGAAACGTGGGTTCTTCTAGAAACTGGTGAGTTTCTAGGCTTCCCACACGAAGAGGTAGTTTTGAGCGCAATAGAAATTTGGTTGTGTATGTTAGAATTTGAAGCTGAGAGATGAGCAGAATAGGGAAGTTTGGGAACTGCTCGTAGAACTGCACAAATAGTATTACTTATGTAAAGGTTGTGGTTTCTCTTTTCTGCTAGAGTTTTGCACACTTTATAGGGAAGATGTGTGTGCATATCGTAGTGCTTCACAACTGATCCCGTGTCCTAACTAAGTATACTTAACACTTTTGCTGTTTGGACTGCACAGGTGGATCAGTCGTTTGTGTAATTGATTTCAATTCTGTGTAGGAGCTGTTGGTCATCTCTTACTAATAATTCTATATAAAGGCATGTAGGTGTATTGCTTTACATTCTGTTGGAAACAAGCAAATTCTTTGTGATAGTCACTTAAGTGGCATTATTGTGCTTTCTACAAATATGTCGTACTTGTGAGCGCAAAAATGGTAGCATGTTCTGATGGAAAAAGAGCTTTTTCCAAAACCATTGTGGCTGCTATTGCAGTAATGGGGTATCAAACAGGCAAAATTGTATGTGTTGTCAATGGCTACAATATAATTTCATTGACTTACAATGTTGAAAGTGAAGGCATGATGGTAAGCTTACATAAAGTGTCACATTGAAGTAATTGCCCACCAACTTGATTTTATGGACAAAGAGAACATTTTCATATCCACAGGAATTCTAAGGACTCTCAAAGCCTGTATGGAAACACAGAGATCAAAGGATGTGATTAAGCATTCAGATGCTATAGTGCTGAGAAATGCTTAAATAACCCAAGAAATAAATTAGTGAAGTAAGTGTGGGTAAATGAGAAAGTTGATTTAAATCTACGAATAATAATTTGGTCTAAAATGTAAACAAGCAAAAAAGGGGATGATTTAAATCACTGGTTTTACTGGCTCCAAATACAGCCAGTTTTACTTATTTTTGGTATTTTTCTAAATCTCTTTGCTTTTGCTTTTGTTACGCCAAATTTCTCTGTTCAGCATTTCAAAGGCTAGTGTTTTAGATTGGAGCCAGGTTATAGAACGGAGCCCACGTTTGGCTCAAGAGGAAGTAAACAAGCTGGCACCATCAGGCCTGTGAGCCAGGAATGACACAGACGTGAGTGCTCCACTCAATTTCCTAAATCGTAGACCTGATTCATTGTACTGGGACTGGCTGGCTGGAGGTAACTTGCTTCATCGCAGCCCATATAGTGCTGTGTTTTGGATTCGTGACTAAAAATGTACTGACAACACACCGGTGTTTTGGCTATTGCAGAGCGGTTCTTGCACAGCGTTGAGGTATGCAAGAAGTTGGGAGAGGACACAGCTGGGAAAGCTGACCCCAACTGACCAAGGGAATATTCCGTACCATATGATGTAATGTTCAGTATTAAAAGCTAGGAGAAAGAAGGAGGAAATGGGGGTGTTTGTGGTTATGGTGTTTGTCCGCCCACAAAGCTTTTATGTGTACTGAGGCCATGTTGCCCTGGAATTGGCTGGACACCTGCCAATGGGAAGTAGTGGAAAAAAGTCCTTATTTTCTTTTGCTTGCAGATGCATCTTACCCTTCCTCTATCAAACTGTCATTATATAGATCCAGAAGTCTTCCCTCCTTTCTGTTTTTTCACCATCCTGTGGCAGAGCGGGGTAAGCAAGCAGCTGTGTGGGTGCTTGGCTGCTGGCTGGGGTCAACTCACCAGATGAGTGCAAAACTTCAGGAGGGAGCAACTGCTGTAACCACCTAAACTAGGAATAAATGTACTAGAAGAAAACCTCAGTAGGTTAAGGACTGAGAACCATCTACTCGGGTTTCAAGGAGAGGTGCTTTAAATGTCACATTAATAACTGCTTGGAAAGGGAATATTATTGAGGAAACAGCAGGACTAGGTCTGTCTATGGAAGAAAAAGAAATGGAATAAGCATAGGGACTGATAGCAGCACAGATGAGCTCTGCTCCACTCATGGTTTACAGGGCTTTACCTTCCCGTCTTCCTTCACAGTTGCTGGAGCGGGTCCAGGAAAGGGCAATGAAGCCTGTGAGGGGTCTGGTGAGTAATTCTCATGAGGAGAGGCTGAGGGAGCTGGGGGTGTTCAGCCTGCAAAAAGGAGGCTGAGGGGAGACCTTCTTGCTCTCTACGACTCCCTGAAAGGAGGGTGTAGCCAGGGGGGTCGGTCTCTTCTCCCGAATCACGGGTGATGGGACAAGAGGAAATGGCCTCAAGTTGCACCAGGGGAGGTTTACTTTAGGTATTACAAACAATTTTCACACTGACAGGGTTATCAAGTATTGGAATGGACTGCCTAGGGAAGTGG
Source organism: Nycticryphes semicollaris (assembly GCA_013400055.1). Taxonomy (NCBI): domain Eukaryota; kingdom Metazoa; phylum Chordata; class Aves; order Charadriiformes; family Rostratulidae; genus Nycticryphes; species Nycticryphes semicollaris. Next base: position 160,333 of record VXBJ01006705.1, on the reverse strand, counting down.
TTGAGGCACCTTCTCTGTGAGTATTCAAAAGACAGGTTGACACAGTGCTTAGTGACGTGGTTTTTATCAGAGTTAGGTTGCTGGTTGGACTACATGATCTGAAAGGTCCCTTCCAATCCAGATGATTCTATGATTCTCTGTAATGAAGATCTGCTTTTCCTTCTTGAGATTCTTGGCCTTGGAGGATGGAGGGCACACGTTGTGCTAGTGGGTAGCAAGACAGCAGTTAAAAAGCATCTTTTGCTCTTAGAAGAACCCTTTAAATTTGCACCAGTGTTGGGTTTCCCAGGCAAAAGCAAGACCTGCAGGAGCTCTGTGTTCTTTTTATGCTGCTTGATCCATTCTACTTTTGTCTGTTTGTTTTTTAAGAGCAGTGAAACAGATTGGAAGTGCCACCAGGTTAAAAAAATGGGAGATGTAAGGATTAAATTGGTTAAGTTTGCAGAGCTTGATTATTTGCTCAACACATGACTGGATATCTGTGGATAATGGAGGCAGTTAAATGGTCAGAGGAGGTTTAGTAAAAGAATAAATGTAAGGAACAGGATAAAATTAATAATTGGAGATTTAATTACTATGGAAATTGTCCTAAGAGTAAATATCACTAAAATTTGATAAGTATAGTTGAGGAAAGTGAGGTTTTATGAAATTTTGTTTCATAACCCTAGAAAAGCAAGAAAGAATTCGGTAGAGGCTCTGTGGCAGTAGGATAAGTTACTTTGCACATTATCATGGGAATGCTTAAAAGTCAAAATAAACACGTCTGCCCGGCTCTCTTTTGTAAATTGATTAAACAGACTATGAAGATCAGGTGGCTTGGCCAGCAATGCGTAGAAGTTCAGTGGCAAAACTGAGCTTCCAAGGTGCCAGCTCTCCTATTCTATCCACCTGGTGGCAAACTTCCTCTCTTACAAAGAAAAGACTATTTTTCATTAAAAGAGGACAAATGGAGAGGGAAAAGGTGTTTTGAATGCTGCTGTGCTCTCCCAGCTGTACTAGAATATGCAGGCTGGCTGCAGGAAACCCTAGTGGCTCATTGCCTTTGTATATAGAAACTGCAGATATATGTAGCTTCTAGGATCAAAAAACTATAAATATGGATATCGGAATTAGCTTTTCCTTAAAACTGTAACGTGAAGATGCTCTTTTCAAATACATGTGCCAAATGCACAATATTAATTTCCATTTAGAATGACACATAAAAATAACTTATAATGACCACATAATGCAAAATTGTGATCAAAAGTCTTATATTCTGCATATAATTGCTTTACATTCGTAATTTTTTTAATCTCTCTGGAGTTATTAATGGCTATTTTTAGATTCATTTTAATGCTGAGAGATTGTTCAGTTGTTTGAAAAAAGCAAACTTCACCTACATCTAGGTTTTCTCATTGAAGTATTTTTTTTTTATCAGTTCCAGTGCCAAGAAGATCAGGGCCCATTAATAGATCTCAGTGATTTATTTTTATTTGTTTAATGTGCAGAGAACTGAATATGTGTTTGTCCCTGTTGAGGTAGATGGCAGCAGTCCAATGGTTCTATTGGGGAGAGAACCAGGAATGCTAAGAATTTCTTTACATACGTAATACACGTATATGTGTACAGGCATTGTATATGTATACAATAAATAATAGCAGAATCTTTGGAAAGGTTGGTGATGGTTTTAAATTGTAAGAGGCGTGATTTAGACTAGATATCAGGAAGAAATTTTTCACTATCAGGGTGGTGAGACACGGGAACCGGTTGCCCAGAGAAGCTGTGGAAGCCCCATCTCTGGAGGTGTTCAAGGCCAGGCTGGATGGGGCTTTGAGCAACCTGGTCTGGTGGGAGGTGTCTCTGCCTGTGGCAGGGGGGTTGGAACTGGATGATCTTCAAGGTCCCTTCCAACTCTAACCATCCTGTGACTTTCTGCTGTTGAAGTGAAATAGGGTCAATGGCATTTGTGTGCTCTCTAATTGGAGCAGTGATAGCTGTTCTTCACAGGTGAAAGTGAACAGCCCAGTGGTGTTGGCCAGTTTGCAAATACCAGGCACAAGCAAAAAAGTATTGCTGTAGTTGCATGGTGGGTTTTTTGTGGTTTTTTTTCTTTTTTTACTCTCGGATCAAGTTTTCTGCCTTAAAATACTGTTTGTTTAGAAGGAATGTCTTTAAAAAACAATAGGGAATCAATGGCAAATGATTGCATGGCAACTTCCTGGAGGGTAAAAAACCAACCAAACAACAAAACTACCCCCAAACCAAACAGTATCTAATAAAGAATAGAATTGTCCTCATAGAAAAATACTAGCAGAACTGATAAATTCTTCATTCATATTTTATTGATAATCCTGTTACTGTAATTGCTGCAAAAACGATCAGTGTTACGCTGTTTTCCTACTGTAAGGCATTAAACAGAAAAGTTGTTGTTACACTGCTCTGGGTTGAAGTGATCCTCCTATATGTCCCACATATAACACCGTGTATGCTGTGTGATACATCCTCTCCCAGAAAAATGGATGAAACCTCGGGAGTTTGTGAGTGTACCTGCAGCTTCCAGCAGTTTAAGGACATTGACAAAAAGGTGAAGCATCCTTTGGGCTTCAAGATCTCAGACAACCAAGACCTTATACAAACTGCATTAGAGGTGTGAAGCTGTGAGATAGTTGAAGGCATGCTGAATTTAGAATATGTTTAATTAGGAATTAGTGTTTGTGATCTACAATGTGAAAAGAAAGATGTGATACTTGGGTGTTGATGAAGACCTGGTGTGACGAAAAATAACCCTGNAAAATAAAATAAAACAAAACAAAAAAACAGCTGTAAGAAGCAATTTCTCATACTTGTCACTAGAATGCAAGTATGCAGTATTAAGGCAAGCACCATGAAAATCAGCCATAAGAGCTGACTGCATTGTTAATCATATAATATATAAATTCATGGCTGAGCTGTCCTATGTTTGGATTCTGGTTTTGGAAGCCTTCAGTCTCGTTTAGGAAGAACTCAAGGCAGACCTCCTCACTTGCTTGAAGCTGTCAAAGAACAATTTGAGACTGAAATGAGAATTTTCTAGCAATTTTTGATTGTGATATTTTGGTGAAATCTTGACTTNGTCTCTGCCTGTGGCAGGGGGGTTGGAACTGGATGATCTTCAAGGTCCCTTCCAACTCTAACCATCCTGTGACTTTCTGCTGTTGAAGTGAAATAGGGTCAATGGCATTTGTGTGCTCTCTAATTGGAGCAGTGATAGCTGTTCTTCACAGGTGAAAGTGAACAGCCCAGTGGTGTTGGCCAGTTTGCAAATACCAGGCACAAGCAAAAAAGTATTGCTGTAGTTGCATGGTGGGTTTTTTGTGGTTTTTTTTCTTTTTTTACTCTCGGATCAAGTTTTCTGCCTTAAAATACTGTTTGTTTAGAAGGAATGTCTTTAAAAAACAATAGGGAATCAATGGCAAATGATTGCATGGCAACTTCCTGGAGGGTAAAAAACCAACCAAACAACAAAACTACCCCCAAACCAAACAGTATCTAATAAAGAATAGAATTGTCCTCATAGAAAAATACTAGCAGAACTGATAAATTCTTCATTCATATTTTATTGATAATCCTGTTACTGTAATTGCTGCAAAAACGATCAGTGTTACGCTGTTTTCCTACTGTAAGGCATTAAACAGAAAAGTTGTTGTTACACTGCTCTGGGTTGAAGTGATCCTCCTATATGTCCCACATATAACACCGTGTATGCTGTGTGATACATCCTCTCCCAGAAAAATGGATGAAACCTCGGGAGTTTGTGAGTGTACCTGCAGCTTCCAGCAGTTTAAGGACATTGACAAAAAGGTGAAGCATCCTTTGGGCTTCAAGATCTCAGACAACCAAGACCTTATACAAACTGCATTAGAGGTGTGAAGCTGTGAGATAGTTGAAGGCATGCTGAATTTAGAATATGTTTAATTAGGAATTAGTGTTTGTGATCTACAATGTGAAAAGAAAGATGTGATACTTGGGTGTTGATGAAGACCTGGTGTGACGAAAAATAACCCTGGAGATCCTCTTTAATGATTAAAAAAAAATTGCAGTCATCTATCAATGGGAAAGGCTTGGTAAGTATAAAAAGCATAACACTATTGATCTGCAGTATTTGTGGCATTAAGTATGTTTAGCAGTTACAACAGAAGGTTTTGTTGTCAGATGAGCTCAAAATTATTTGGGATTCTTACTCTTAATCTGGGAGCTGTAGTTTTTATGGCAGTGTATCTTCTGCTATCTTGAAAAATACCCTCAGACCTAGAACATTTTAGTTTGTGAGGCTTAGTTCAGGTGGAGCTTTCCCTTCAACAGACCGGCATTGTTGCCATTTTATTCTATGTATAGAGTAGATAAAATGAAAACTGATGGTCCATCCCTAGAACGTNTTTACCCTTATTTATATAGGATTTGGAAAGGTTCACAAAAAATACATACCCAACTTCCAAACTGGTCTAGGTTGTGACTGTGTAGTGTATTCTAGATTGCAACTGTTTTTGTGGCATTCAAACCAAGAGTTAAATGAAACTGGAATTAGAACTACCTTAAACTTTTTATCTAAGAAAGTTTTCACTAGAAAAGATTGCTTCACTGCACTAAAATTTGTATGTCTCGTTTCCACAAATTTTCTTTTGAAGGTGTTACTTTATATGTCTTTGATAGAATCTCTGGTGAGAGCCAGGGAAGACCCATCCTGAAACCGAAAGTGAATTTCCTGATATGACCAGCTCTATGGCTGGCTCCAAGACAGATCTTGATGTGGGCTTTCTTAGATCAAGTGCAAGTAGTCGAATTCTCTGCTGAGCTAGGATGCTGTTTAAACTGTACTCTGTCAGAAATTCAAGTTAATTGTTTCTTTCTCTTACAACTTACAAATCCTGACACGTTATGTAAAAATCAAGTTTTTGTTTAACCAAGAGAAGTCTTTCTCAATGCTGTGGGTCACTTCTATGCTGACTAGTTGGGTTTCTCTCACACCTGATCAATGTTGAAAAGTTACTGCCTGTTTGGTGTTGGTGTGGTTCTGGATGAGCTGCTTTCTAAAAGAAAGCAATTTTAACTGAATTCTAGCTTGGCTATTTCTTCTGCCAAAGTAATGCACGTCGTGGGTACACATTTGACAAAACCTGGTAAATGAAATTATAGAGAAACTGTATATAATATCATATTTAAATTCTGGTTAGGCCAAATTAATATCATTGGAATGTGTTCTGGTGGAAATCCTGATTAGCAATCTTTCACCTAGGGAAGAGCAACTTGGAGTATTCTACAGAGTATTTCATCACATGTTTTAGTTCAAAGAGTCATTTATGGCCTGTTCTTTGTCATGGAGAGCGGAAGTATTACTTTGAAAAGAGGATGCCGTATGTTCTAGAAGGACCTTTTAACATGCATAACAAGATCATCTGGAAAGAGAAGCCTTTTGCTTAAGGCCCCTTCAAAATCAAAATTGATACTAAAAAAAGGCAAGTTCGGTAACTGGTAAGCTAATGAAAAAGCACTCATGAAGATAGTGCAATGGTTTGGTAAACAGGATCACATCTCCTTTATGTGTTCAGTGCTAAGACTAAAACAACTCTATGTGAAATAATTTTCAGGGTGAATGAGAAGGCTTTGATAGCAAGGACATTTACAATATATGTTTATGACATTAGGGTAGAATGGCATTTTCCCCCTAAGAATGATGAATGCCTTTATAGAAACATTTAATTTTATTTTTTTTACATGGAAAATGATGTCTTTCTCTTCATAGTGGAAATGTTTTTTCAAGTCTTCTGGTAAGTTGGCACCACACTATTTTCAGAAAATCCCAGTTACTCTTACAGGATTATAAATTTCTGGATGGTTTCCTGTGTTTGACATGGCTCCCTGCAGAATAAAACTAACAGAGCAGTGGGAATCATCCACTACTTCTATGAAGAAAACACATCAAAGTCTTACTCCTGATAGGAACTATCTTCTAATTTCAGATTTAATTGCTTTCCTGCATCACCACCTTATTTTGGGAGACCAGATGACAGAGTAGGAAATCTCTTGATTCAATGGCCTTAAAGGTCTTTTGCAGCCTAAATGATTCTTCGAAGTAAGTGGGAAAGTCTCTTGAAGGCTTATTCCACTCTGTTGACAACAGTCAAAACTATTCTTGCCTGCTCCGCCTTTTGTCCTGTCATGACCTATAAGGGCCTGATTTTCTGGTTTCCCAAAAATGGGGTTGCCTGTTACATGTTGCTGCAAGAAGGTTTAAGTAGAAGGCTTCCCTCTCTTGCCGCTTTGAAGACTTGTTATTTTTCTGGGTAGCTGCATGCTATTATCTATTACATGTTTTGAGGAGCACGGTAGTTTCCAGAACTAGTAGTAGCTTCTCTAACTGTTGACCTCTCTATGCATGCGAACTTCTGCTACATGTCCACTGATAAACAAGCTCCTTTCCAGTAAGCCAAAATATCAATTACATGGGTAATAATTATAATTGGGCCAAGGCAAAACCTACAACTCTTGTTACCCTAATTAACAGAGAAAAGTTTTATACAGCTTCACCCTGTTAAGTGGTAGAAAACTCTAAAGAGTAAATGGCTTACAAGAAGAAGAGCCAGAGAGATTCTTAAATCAGATTAATAATTGGATCAGAAGCATTAAGGTCAACTCCAAGAGTTGAAAGCAGCGTTTAGAATAAAGCTTTTGTGCTGGGTGTACTCTGGAATTAGTGATTTCTGACTGTCATATGGGTCAGGAACACCACAAAGTTTGGATTCACACATGCAAGTCTTTTCCCAGCGAGTTCCAGAAACGGCTTTTCTGGACTAGAGATGCAGCGCTCTCATACAACGTTATAGTTGTTCCTCACTTTTTCTGTGGTTAAACCAACATCCTTGGCCTCTCTTTCCTTTTTGAAGCATGCAGCATGTCTGCTGGGGGCTACAATTAGAGCAATAAAGCCAAGCTGATTATACAATAAATGGAGACCTAGCCACTTACTACTGGGCAGCTGCTGTGCGCGTATTCCCATCCTGCAGCCTCTGGTCAGCGTGTTGCAGAGCAACCTGACTAGCAAATTGATTAGGACTTTCCTTGTGAACTTTTCAGCTTGCTCTCAATAGGTGTAAGAAATTGGAAACATTTTCATTAGGGGGAAAAAATAGTTAAGTCGGGGAGAAAATATGTTTAGTGAGGGTTTGGGGCTTTTTATATGATTTGAAAACACATCTCAACCTCAAGACGCAGAAATTCAAGGGACATTGCCACATAANCCCCCCCCCCCCCCCTTTTCTGTCAGAAGCTATGTTATACTCACCAGGACTAACCATTTCAATTTCTAGAGCACTTAATTTTACGTAAATAAATGAAGGATACCATGCTAGCATTACTACCTAACCTGAGAAGACTATTTAAATGAAAGAAAGCACCCTGGGCAGCGATAGTCTCTTTAACTTTCCAAATTAAGTTGTTAATTGAAGGTCAGCACTATTAATAACATAACATAGCTAACTAACTAGTGCCTAATTATTATGTTTTTTAAATTAGAAAATGCTTCTTTTTTTTAACCCTAATGTGGACACTTCATGTGAAGATGAATATCACTAGAAAATACAATGTCAAAGTCACACTAGTGTTGAGAAAAGGGAGAAGAAAAGAACTATCTTTTCTGCTACAGAGCTTTTCAGGAGGAAAATAAATAGCATTCTGGCTGAAGAAAAGTGGAGACTGTTTTGGGTGATCATATTGACTGAGAAGAGCTGGGAATATCAGTTTTTGCTGTAAGAGGAAGGAGAGGCCATACTGAAGATTATAGTAAGTTAAATGTGAGTAATATAGGTCATGTATGTAAATATGTAAGGCAGTAAATAAAACTATAAGTAGTGAAGGGAGCTCAATGATGGCGTATCAGCACTCTTCAGCAGTTTTATTTGTTTTGCTTATAAAAACATCCATCTAAGGATGCTGGTACAGGCGGCAGTGAAGAAAATAAGATTTTTCTCTGTAACTTTTTGTGGAGGAGTGGCAGCCAGCAGGTACCTAGCAGGGGAAAAAAGGTTGACGCAGGGTAGTTTGCATAAACCAGATTATGGATAGATTGCAGTGGGCACATTAGTGACAGCAGATGAAACAAAGTTTAATGAGGAAAGAATGAAGAAGGTTGTCCGTAAGAAATCATTATTTATGGAAAAAAAAATTAACACCTCTAGAAACAGTAAGATTAAGGAAGAAGGACTAGTTCCTAAGAGGAACACATACCTAAATTTCACTGGTTTTGACACAAAACAAATCAAATCCTTTCCCCCCAGTAGAGTCTTTCTAATGTACTCCTTGCCCAAAAGATATAAGCTAAGCTATGTAGCTTTATCCAAGTTTATGGTGGTGCTCTGTCTTGATTAAAAATTTCAAAAAACTGGTGTAGTCATTAGAGTAATGGATGAACAGTGTAAATTTTATTTATTGGTAAATTGGAGTGTTCACTCAAACATATGCACGGTGCATGTCCCCAAAAGAAGACTGTGCAAGATCAGAATCCTAGAGGGAAGGAACAATTTATTTCATATTTTGATAAAAATCAGAAAATCAAAGTACTTCTAAGCCCAGAGAAATAAAGTCTGTGCAATGTAATTTCAAATTAAGGCCAAAATAAAAAGCGAAGGATCTTAGTTTTTCGCTTAATTGAAGTAATTAAACTCAGACCAACAAGGTTTATGGTGCAGTAAGTATGAGATTTAGACCAGTGGCTAAACCAGTGCATGAAGCTTTTCTAAAGCCCTGTCATCACCCAAGTCCTTCAACAAGGATAAAAGTAGTTTGTTCTCCTATTTTTAGACTTCTGCCTAGGGCCTGTTTCACACAAAAAACATAGTTTCCCTTAAAAGCCATCTTTGGTTACTAAATAGTTTTGCTTACCAACTGCATCTTTTCCCTTAAGATGCAGAGGCAAAGCTTTTAACACATTGATAAATGTCCTCCTGTACTTTGTACAGTGCTGCAGGTAAGAAGGTAAAGGTTTTGCCTTTTAAAAGGGTGCGTAACCAGAACTGTAATTCACATTTGCAAATCCATGTGATTTGTGATTTTTTTTTTTTTTTTTCTCCCTGTTAATTTAAGCCCAACAGCTTGTTTAAGTCATCAGGCCTGAACAGAGGTGTAGCAGGTATTGCAGCTGAATTACAGGAGCTACAAGCCACCCTTAAGGGAGAGACACAGCAGGGAGGACAATTCGCTGCACAAAACTGTCAGCATAATCTCATAGAAAACAGGCAAAGCTGGGAAAATACTAGTGTTAGTTGGACAAGAAAAAGATGACAAGTTTTAGGAATATTTGCAAGAGATGTGTGTAAAATTTGTCACTACGTCTGTGGTATATACAGGTATATTTTGAATAAGGGGATTGTTACTACTTAGTTCTCTCATAACTAGAATTTTGCTCTTATGGTTATGTCACCATCTGAAATTCTGAAGCATTATATCCCTTGTATGTGCCCTTCTTTCTTAGTTAAAGCATACAAACCCTTTTCATGAAGTTCATTTTGCTGTTCTATATGCATTCTTTGACTTTTCAATATTGTATATGAAAAGCTAAAACTTCTGTGTGGGTATCAGTTCATGGTAGATCCAGTGTTACACTGCAAAGCGTAGCCTGACCTTCAATGTCTTCCCAAAAATCACATGCTGAGCGTTAAACCCACAGCCATCACGGGCCAGGAAGGAGAACAGAACCTCATGGGACTATCTGCAGAAAATATGCATGCAATTCCTTGCCTCAGTGCATCCTCTCCAATGCTGTGTGTCCCCTCTGGACTGAACTTTGTAGGTGGAGGAGGAGGCTGCTGTGCCTGCAGCTGGCATAGCAACTACTCTACAGGTTTGGGGTTTTGGGTTTTTTTGGGGGAGGCATTTGCTTAATATATGAGCAATTCCTCTGGTTCCTGAGGGATTTTGGAGACTAGGCCACTTGCTGTACACTGGAATTGGAATTTAATCTGCTTTTTGTAAATAAATAAATAAATAGTTTTTAATCACACATAACCCACTGCAGACGGGAAGCATTCTTAAATATGGAAAGCAACTGAAGGTCTGGAGACAACCTGAAGTTAAAAAAAGGCCATTTTTTTTAAAAGTATGTTTTTGAAGGAAATAAACCTTCCCTCAACCCATCATTTAAGTGATTTATTTAGTCTTCATGTAGACTAGAATTTTAGACAGTATGTAATCCATCTGCTTAGAGAGAGTTGTCATTCATTCACCACCTGACAGACAGAGCTACCCCAGGGGTTTACTACAGGTTCTGGTGCCGTCTGAGAGAAGGGGCAGCAGTTTGTATTATTTCAAATTTTATAGTCCTTGGCTCTGTGTTTGCAAAGCTGTTTTAAATTCACTGCTAGGAGTCTGCCTATGTTGATGCTTACTGCAGTGCAGGTCTCAATGGTAGCTTGCAGCAATGAGTTCCACAGGTTTTCTCCGCTTACAGTTTGGAAACGGTATCTTTTATTATTATTAGATTTATGAATTTAGCGTTTCAGTGGAGGGCTCCTTTTCTCCTCGGATGAGGTAGGGTGAATAGTTCCTGATCTACATTTCCTCCCTGCCACTTATTTTGTATGCTTTGATCATGCTCCCTCTTACTCACTTTTTTCTGTAAACATTTCCAATTCTTTCGATCTCTTTATTATTCTTACCACACATCTCTTTCTGATGTATGTTTCTTAGATGGGCTAACCAGAAATGAACAAAGCACTGCACATGAGGCCGAATTATTGATGTGCATAACAGGTAAAATAAAATCCTGGCCCTGTTGAAGTTGCTGGGAATTCACTAACATCTAAGGACTGAGGTTTCTCCTAGTGCTGTCACACTTCCTACGTTATTCTTCCTCCCATTTTTCACATATTCAACTTCATATATTTGGCAGTTGAGACTTTAATCTAGACTCCTACTGATTCAGCATCCTCCATTAAATAGCTCTTAGTCCTTAGATTAGCAGTGTAGCTCTGTGGGCAGGATTAGTTCCCTCCTCAAAATACCTTGATGAAAAGGGTCTAATTTGTCCTAATTCAAAGTGGTCACAGAACCACTCTCAACATGAGTTTTGAGCAGCTGAAACTGAGGGCAGCAGCCCAGACTTTGAAACAATGCTGTTTGTGTTCACGGTGACCTTTAGCTGCAAAATCTGCTAAAATACATTATTTATTATATGAAAGCAAACAAACAAAATTTTTCCCTTGGTAAATGACTGCCCACAATATAATATAAATACGAGGCAAAACAAGCCAGAGTGCTTTATGTCTTGTTTTTTTTTTTTTTTAAAGCATCTGCAAAAGAAATCTGTTAACTTCTCTTTCCTCCTCAGAAACATCTAAGAAATGTTCAGATTGTTGCTGGCTAATAAATACAGTAAATGAAATGTTAATAAATCACCAGCAATTTAGCCTGACAATAACATAGATTGACCACATTGATTAAATTGATTATGTTTCATATATTTACAATATGTAGACACAAGCCTAATTTATTTTCTGAAGAGTTCAAGGTAGGTATCACTGGTTTAAAAAAAAAAAAAGGAAACCAAAACAATGGAGTAATGTTTGTGGTTGCTATCTGCAATAATCTAATGCTGACAGAGAGCAGTATTTTATTTAGTAATTAACAGTGTAAAGGGGAGAGAAGCTGTCATGTTGGTTCTTAAGCTGGGGAATGTGATGAAAGATGATATCTGCGATCTCATCCTTTCCACTTGTTTAGGATTGTCAGGATGAGAAATGTCAGCATTATGAAAGCTCAGCTCTGCTCTTGATATGATAAAACCCTTCAAAAGCCAGTCTTTCTTTCCCTCTCCCCCCTCCTTTCTCCCTCTTCCTCTCGCACTTGCTTTTTTATTTATCCTGTTTTGTTAGATGGCAGAAATATAATTCTTTTCTTTCTTCCTGTTATAAGCCACCATTTTTGTTTTATTGTATGTTTCACAACCCCTAATGCCCCACTGAAAATTACCTTGTTAAATGACAGTGTTTCAAAGCCATGAATCCTTTCCACCGTTCCCTCAGAGGTTTGAAACAGTCAACAGACTGTAAAGAATAAATAATAAAAAAGTATTGATTATTTTGATGACTGTGAGATTCAATTAAGTATTAATTTTGCCCTCCAGTGGACCTATCAAGGTATTCAAAAGGGAGGATTCAGCTCAGCTAAATGCGTGCTGAGTGCTTCAGCCTTAAATAGGGAGAAAATGTGTTTACCTACAGTATTTGAAGAGGAGTGCATTGATGCACAGAGACCAATATTTAAGTGCTGTGCAAATTAAGCCCTGGTGACATTGACATTGTTTTCAGCAATATGAGTATTGACTAAAGAAGTGCATTTGATGACAGCTTAAACTATTTGTATTGATTAACATTTTCATAGATTATCATGTGTCATATCAAATTCACTTTTCAGACATGAATACATTAAAAAACCCATAGGCAAATATCGACCAATGTGAGGACGGGACAGAGGGAACATGCTAACCAACCTACTTGCTCGCTGGTCACCTGTTCTCTGCATAAGAACCATTTAGGCATGAACTTTGCAATAAATAGCTGCCAGAGAGCGCAACAAGGTCACTTGTTCCTTTCCTTTTTTTTGTAGTTTCTTTTTTTTTTTTGACTCTGGTTTCTGTGCTGTCATGATATTATGCCTATTAGTTTGCCAAACGGAATAATAGAGTGTGCTTGGAAATAATGCCTGACCCCCAAATGTCCTCAATGAGCAGAAGATAAAACAGATCTAAATCATCAAGAAAAAATTTAAATGTGTATATATATGTGTAGTGCTTTACGGGGGATATAATGTCGCAAACACCAGAATAATTGCAAACTGTTTGTGTAAGTATCTTTCCTAATTTTATCTTTTAAAAACTGGTTTCTGTGTGTTCTTATTTTCAAAAGGGGGAAAAAAAATGTGTGTTTATGTGTTTATGGACTTTCAGAGCATAGTATCCCAAAACCAGGAATAGTTACAAGAAATCCGTATCTCTGTTGAATGTCTGTAATGAAAGAGCTATTTGCTGCTGTGTGTTTTCATAGAAAGGCTGGAATGCTAGAAATGGTGTATTTGGTTTTGTTAATGTCATAGAGCTGAAGATGCCTCTTTAAATCACTACAGAGCGCTCGCAGGGCGCTCCTCTTCCATGGCATTGAAGCATACAGGAATTTCTCTTCTTACTACGTTAAGGACAGGGTGAGGTGTAAAAACATATATACACACACACATACAAAAGCACATCCCACAATTAAAGCTGTGTTGGTTACGATGCTTTCATAGAAGTTTTTCTCCAAAGCATCCTGGATCTCTCACATGTTAGTTGAGCTTTAATAGCTTTAATAGGGTGGGGAGTAATGGAAAACTCATTGGATCTGTAATAGCTCTTCACTTGACTGCAGCCAGCAATAACAGCAGGAGCAGCCAGAGATAAGAGAGAGAGTGTGTGTGTGTGTGTGTGTGTGTGTGTGAGAGAGAGAGAGAGAGAGAGAGAGAGAGAGAGAGGGAGTGGAAGGGAGGGTATACGCACACCAAAGCTGCCACATTTATTTATTTATTTATTTCCCCCCCCTTCACTCTTCTCCTTCCCTGCCCCCCCCATCCTAGGATCCAATGATAGCTGGACAAGTCAGTAAGCCCTTGCTGTCACTGCGGAGTGAAATGAATGCAGAGTTGAGAGGTGAGGACAAGGCAGCTACTTCAGACAACGAGCTGAATGAGCCCCTGCTTGCGCCTGTGGAATCAAATGACAGCAGCGAGGACACTCCCAGCAAGCTCTTCGGTAAGTCTGGCTAGGTATTTCATTTCACTGCTACTATGTTGTCCGGAAGAGCAATCTCTCTCCGTTCTTTTTTCTTTTTTCTTTTTTCTTCTTTTTTTTTTTTTAACTTGTTTGCTCAATTTTCTTGTAAGTAGGAAGGAGTAGCTTGAAGCATGCAGCTGTACAGCCCTCTCTTCCCATTGTAACTGGTTACCAGAATGACAGTGTCAGTCCTGAAAACTTTTGCCAACAATGAACTTATTTTATGCAAGTTGCAGACATTTTATGAGGTTTGTTTCTTGGTCCCTGGTCTCTAATGTAGAAAAAATAGAGGGTGGAGGAACAATTTGATAATGAAGTAGTTCGTTAACATTTATTGCATTACATCCTGGTGTGTGTCATATGCTACCAGCTTTTTCTAAGGCAGGATTAAACCAAAAAGTTACCGTTTTATATAGTAAAGATAAAGCTGCTGGAGAGAGCTGAAACATTCCCATAGAAAACACTCTGTAATGAATAAAAAAAGGCTACCAAGGGTACTGCACATGGAGCTAATGTTTATGGAGTTTAAATTGGAAATCAAATATTTCTTCTAAAGCCTGTGCAAAGAGAAATTACTTTGAGGCTTTATTTATTTTTAAATAGTCTAAATTATGCCAGATAAGTGTAACCTTTCACAAGCAAAACAACAGCAGCAAGAGTGGCACTCTACCACAGACATCTGTCAGTCAAACGGATGACACCCTGTAAGCCAACTCAAGCAACTCTGATCTCTAATCAGAAAAGGGCGCAGAGTTGTTGAGGCGCGTGCTTGAGTGATAGATGTTAATAGATGTCTGAGCTGGAGCAGTGCTGTATGGTACACAGTGACATTTCGGGCTTAGAGGGACTGCTCTCCTAAAGGAGTTCCTTTTAATTATTTCCATTTGTGATTTTAGAAGAACCTTAATGGCAATGGAACATTTCCTTATTGTACGTGATCTAGAGGTGGAAGGTGAAGGGAAAAATATTTTGTTTAACGGGAATGCAGGTTTAAGAAAGAGAGAATGAGAGCCCATTTTCTAAGATTCAAGTTTTGATTTCATAATCTGTAAGGAAATGTGTAGCAGTGTTCAGATTTCAGTACTCCAGCTATAGTAAGAGCTGCAAGATTTTTTTCTTTAAACAAAAGAATACAGGCAATTTTCTTTCTAAAATATTTTTGCCCTTTACTAAAAGATACAGCACAAAATGTTTTGCTGAACAACTTCATGCAGAGGTGGGAAAATAATAATAGTTTAAAAATCCTAAAATTTAATTTCTGGATTACAGTAATGACCATTACTGAATAACACATCCATTTTTAAGTACCCTCTAAGTAATCTTTGTTTCCATGGAAAGCATCATTTCCATTAGTATTTTGAATGTTCAAAAAGCATATAATGATTGTTTTAGTTCAGTTCATCCAGGAAAGAATTGTAATGTCTAAAATGCAGAGGGCTGTTAGTTGTCTAGAGTAGTATAAATATTTTCAGCTGTGTTTATGTGTTGCTCAAATGTATAGTGTCCTTCTATTAAATATAGCAAGGCATATACAAAAGAGCAGACTTTCAATTTGAGGGCAGTGGAATGTCTGTTTGGTTTTAGATCCTGTAATAAAAGGCAGGATGTTTTTTGAGCCATTGTCACTGGGATGCTCTAGAGTGATAGTGAAATATAGGCAGATGCTTCCATTCGAGTTGCCAGGTGGGATATAGAAATAATGTGCAATAATATCTTCTCCCCTTCTGAACTGCAAATATAATTTATGTCCCTAAAAGCACTAATCAAAAAGCTACAAATTAATATATTGTGCTGTTTCTGTTGGTGGGTGTTAAGATGCTTTCCAGCCCGGTATCTTGTACCACTAAAAAGACGTTCCTAAGTAAACAAAAGTAGGTGAAATAGTTCAACTGCCTCAGTATGAACTTCATGTATCGAGGTTCTGTTACAATTATGACAGATGCTACAGATCTTCTTCTAGCAGCAGCCCTTGTTGGTTAATTTTCATAACTTTTAGAACATAAAAGAAAGGACAATGGGGCTATTTTGATATATTTGAGGATCAAACGGAGCAAATTTTAAATCAAGACAATTAGCCTTTATGTCATGGAAGCATCCCTTAAGATAGATTTGCAATAAACGTTTAAAATAATTAGGTGGAGTTTTGTGTAAAGCTTTGATACGCAAGTAGGATGCACAAATATGGAGCCTTATTCTCTAGCTGTTTCTCTTTGTTTAATGTTATGAATAGCATGTTAGGAATGTTTACTTTGGGCCTTTCTTGGCAGTCTCTGACATCAAATTAAATTATTGGTGGAGTTATTGACATATGATGACTTAGAGACTGACAGTTTTCTCTTCCAATTTTCTTTCCTGTGATCAGAGATAATAATTTTCTTTTTATAATAAAACATTTAATACATGCTGTGTGAAAATTTGCCCAAAATCTGGTAAGCAGGAGAGGGAGGAGCGTTTTAGAAAGTCAAGGGAAGGAGACACGTCCGTAGAGAAGTTTTTCTACGCTGAAGCTTTCATGGTTTTAGACAAATTTGTGGAAATCACGTATTGGTTTAGTTAGAATGAATGACCAGCATTTGAGTGTCTTGTTGATTTTTAGCAATATTTCATGCATCTTATTTTCATATAGGTGAACAGAGTTGAATGATTAGATGGGAAGAGCTTTCTTCTTTCTCACCGAACGTGTTCTGCTTGGCTTCTTGTGAGGGATGGGTTTATTTCTGCAAGGATCTTCGTTGCTCACCTGTACCTTTTCTTAAAATCCACTTTTTTCCCCTCAAACTTCATTGTTTCAGTATTTCACTGCATATCATAGAAACAGGGGGTATTTGCTTTTTTGATTTGTAGCAGATAGGACAATCAATCATAAAAATGGCACTTCTACAACAACAGTCCCTGCTGCAGGTGGGGAAAGTGCAGGAGTACAATTAATTGTGCTCATTTTTGACTTGGGAAGATAATGACTTGGGAAGAAAACTTGTGTTTCTCTTCTGGGTACTTTGCTATCGGTGACAAAGTAGGTGAATGCTGCAGCTCCTTGGGTCTTGGAAATGCTGGCATGAGTCGGGATGAGTTTCTGACAATGTACAATAGCTCCCACCTCAAACTGGTTCACAGGTGTCTGGGAAGACACACTTGGTTGCTGTGGGGGCAGTTGTTACTTGGGAGTGATGGCAAGAGCAGCTGTGATTAGAGGGGTTGTGCTTGCTTGTTGTTTGCCTGCTTGCTTTCTCTTGGTGGTGGTGGTGGTCAGTTTTTGTTAGGGGAGGGTTTCAGTGGGTTGTTTAGTTGTTGGCGTTTTTTTGTTTTGGTTTTTTTTTTTTTCTTTTTTAAAAGAGGCTGCCCTATAGTCTGGGGGTTTGCAGCTGCAATCCTCCGCTTGTGTGCTTATACCAGTGGACCCTTGGGAATCTGCATACCTGTGTGCAAAAGACTTGAGGCTGAAATCACGTGAAACAAGAAGGAAGTAAACAACATGGTGAAAAATTCTTTCTGAAGTGCACAATGTTGGTGAAGGACTCTAATCTGAAACACATCACCTCGGAAGTATGGTTTTGAAGGGTGGAGTTACCGCAGCTGCAGTGTTTCAGTTACAGAAATCCCAGTTTTGCCGAGTGGAAAGTGCTTTGCAAGAGATCCTGTGGTGTCTCATTTACTCTTGAAATTTTTTTATTCTTTTACTCTTCAAAATATCTCTGAAGCAGTATCACTTATTTTAATAATACAGTATAATTAAGGGACAGAGAAACTGAGTCTGGTGTCTGACATTCCTGGTGGTGTCACTTTCAGATCAACTTGTCTTAATCTGTAATATGCTTCAGAATAGTTAAGTCAGGGCAAATGCCACAGCTCTTACTAGGGGAAGTTTTTGTTAGTATAAATTAATAGCTCCCGTTAAATAAACACATTGGGATTTGATCCTAAATTAATTCATCCTAGCTGCCATTTTATCCAATATCTTTAAAGAAGGGTAGAATAAGTTATTAAGTATTGGTCTGAAAAAATCTTAGTAAGAAAAAAAAACCCTGCATGTTTAGCTGTGTAATGTTATAACTGTTGAGATTCAAAAGTTGTTATAGAGATCAGGGATATACTGTGCATAAAATTCTTGGTACAGTAAAAAAGCCAAGGATGTAGTGGGTGGTCCAAGCACCAAAAGGTCCCATATACTGAGGCTGGCTTTCCTGGAGTTAGACCCAGTCCATAATTCATCTGTGGCTGAAGGTAATTTGTGACATAATTAGATGACGGTAAAAAGAAAGCTGGGAATGCACCTGCATTTTAAGGTAATTATGCTCTATTATAAGAAGTTGCTTTTTGAGATCAAGCCTGTAGCTCTACGCATCCAACTTAGAAAAATAAATAAAGCTGTAAGCATATAGTGAGTGCAGGACCAAGCCTCTTACTGTGGAGCACAAGTGTTTCTTATTTAATAATTGCAGGACAGCAAGGACCTGGCAAGGTTTTGTTCCAGTGAAATTAAATCTTGGGTTTCCTGTGCTGGATTTGAAGACTGTGTTTTCATTTGGTTCACTACGAGAGTTTATTTTGCTTTTATCATAATGGTGTGGATGTTTGAAATACGGAGCAGTGATATGCAGCTTAAATGAATCTGCACACATTTCCATAGACAAGTGCTTATTTTCAAACCCCTGCATTGGCTTTTGGGATTTTGTCATCCTTTCCCATATTGTTCCTCTAGTTTCAAAACTATATGCATCTTTCTATAGAGGCATACACGTATATGTTGTAGGAGAACGGGGCAGAAGTTTTTTCTAGCTGACTGTGTTGTGCCAGTAGATCCCTCATATTGCTCTTGAAGGAAACATTTTCCAATTTTAATTTTTTTTTTTTTTAAATCTGAGTTGTCTTGATTAGAATTTATGGCACTGGAATCATTTCAATTACAAAGGATAAAGGACTAAATTGTTCTTTACCTCTTGAGACAGTGGTCTCTGCAGGTCAGAGCAGAGGTCATTGCCAGGTTGCTGTGAGGAAGCTCACTTTATCGTCATTAACAGCACATCTAGCCTGGGGGGGGGGGAAAAAAGGCCTTCAGAGGAAAAGCTTTCCTTTCATCAGTGTTTTTAAGGCTGATTCTCAGTGTTTCAGTTATATCTTCAAATTTTAAAGGACTGTAAGATCTGCCCATCAGCAGATAAGGTTTGGTAATTTCAGTGAAATAAGGCAGTGTGTGCTTGTCACTCGTGCTGTGTTTTTAAAGCTCTAGTGAATGTTTCTGTCCTAATAGGGAAGTTCATGGCCCAAATGGTCTCCATATTAAAATGAGAGCCTTCCTTTAGATGCACCAAACCATTTGAAATGCGTTTAATCTGCATATAAAGATTCCGGTCTCTTCACGTAATCTTACTCAGTAATTTCCACATTGTGGGTTGCTTTGTTCCGAGACACTAGTGTTTTTCCATGCCATCCTTAAGGGCCATAGGACCAATCCTGCTAGTGCTTGAATGTGTGATACTTTCATTAAAGCAAGTTGGGATCAAAGTTTTGTTAGGCACATCGTTTCATTACAAAGCCTGTCTCGGTGAGGAACACTAATGGGTGGCACGTTTACAGAACCGGGTCATTATACAGGCTTGTAAATTCATTTTCTAAAATGCAGTCTTCCTCAATTAACGAATAAGTTCTTCAAAGAATTTGAAGATCTGGCTGTGTGACTGATAGTTATTTACGGAGGATATATTTGACATGAGTATTTTACAATAGGTGTTTGCAAACAGTTAGAACCTTGAATAACTACTCCGAATAATGTTATTGTCTGATTCCTTGGTGGAGCTCTTACTCAAGTCAGTGGGGGGTGCACTTGTGAATAGGGAGTAAATGCCCATTAAAGCCAAAAAAGATGTTATGACTATTTAAACACAAAGCTCGATGCAATAGTAAGATAGAAAATCCATCCTCAGCTCAGTGTTCCTGCTGTGCCTGGGTATTGCAGGTAGCTCAGGCAGTGGTGGTCCTGATGCTAGCACGTATATTCCAACTCTGAGGAGATTGGAGTCTTACTCCTTTAACCTTCGAAAACAATACTGGGGCGAGGACGGGAAAATAGTGCAGCCCCCCCTTGTAAATTCCCTTGGTTGTATGGAAATAAATCAGTCTGGTATTGCTGTGCCTGAATTGTGATAAAGCCTATTTAAGAAAAGCAAACACACACCAAAAGCTATTTTGAGTATGGTGAAAGATACTAGTGGTTTTTCTAAACACAATTCTGTTTGTTCTCATGAATTTCTAATTACTCCTTTGCAAAATTTTTTTGATCTAAGCATGTTATTTGTTTCTTAAATTAGGCTTGAAGTCTGATTTTCTGTGTTTGTATGCAGAATAACTAAGTTTAGAGGCGGAAGGAAAAAAGAATGAAATCCTAGTATGTAATTGGTATGACTGAAGGACAAATAGTTCATTTTTAATTAGTAAATCTTTCTTCTCCCTGTCTTTGAAGTTATAAAAATAACAACAACAAACTTGTTTAAAAGCAACATAAATGGCTGGCTGTTTCAAAGGGGAGTTGCTGGTTACTAGACAGTAAACAGGTAATTTGTGAAAGAACTGTTACTTTCTTTGATTGAGATCCTTGCCGGTTTGTGTTTTGAGATCAATAATAGATCAGACACTTGCACATTAAAAAGGAGGCAAACGTGGAAAAGAGAAAGGAGAAATGGATGTTTCTATTGGACTTAAGACGATTAAGCAAGTTCTCCGCGGAAATGTGCAGGTGAAGCAGACAGAGGCAAAGTTAGATTTGCCCAAATGTGCACATGGCACCACTTAACACCTCTCTTGATTTCCTTATGCTAAACAAAGAGATAGCAAGTGCTTACACCAAGCTGGCACCCTGTCAGGGGGCAATCTGTATAAAGTTTCCTGCTGTCAGGTTAATAAATTTTTTAAAAATATCCAAAGACAGAGGTAGCTGTAGGAAGCTCATAGTAACAGTTGCCATTCTCCTGTGGATCATTTTTCTCTTTAATATCCTATGTAGTGCTTGGTTTTCCTTGTTGTTTTGTCTTCCTAGGTTTTGTTCTTTCTGACATTTGTGGGTTCTTCTTTGTTTTAATTCTTATTTCTTAGGAAGCTGGTTCTTCTGTTGCGTCCATCACCTGTGGGCCTTTTCTTTGGGGAGACATCGAAGGATGGAAGGATCAGCTTTGTGGCTTTTTACACTTTGATTTAACTGCGTATTTAGTATGTTAATATTTCTTCAATTAATGGCTTATTTTCTGGGGATTTTTATATGACTACCACTAGTGCTACCAAAATAACATTATTTTGCTAATTACAAAATAATTTCTGATGAGCTTAGTGATAGAAATTACATAAAAATGACAACTAAATGAGAAAATGAATGCTGAACAGGGTCAAGAGCAGAATAAAATTAATAGTGTCATAATTTGTGGGTTTCAGCAGGGTTATTATTTTGTTATGAAAATGGTTTGATATTTGTTAGTGTAAAGTCTCATTTTACCTTTTTTTCACCACATAAAAATCAAAATCAATATTGGTATGAAACAAAGGAAGATGTGTGTTGTGACATGTCCTGCCTTATGTTGTGATACTGTGCTTTAATGCTCTGGGAAGCAGGACTAAGCCCTTTTACTTTGAAAGCGGAGGTCATCTACAGAAGACTAATACCTCATCCCGCCTGGCTAAATAATACCTGCTGTTTTGAGACCGACCCAAATTGGGTTCGTTCTCTAGATATTCTGGGGATATCTACATCTCCCAAATCTATGCATAACCCACACCTCGGCCACTCTAAAAATGTGTTTGCTTAACACTAAACTCTTGCTTGTCTAATCCTTAAAGTAGTTTGGATGCCTGTTTTTATTTCAGAAAGCATAAGAAGAGTTGGGAGAGTGGGAGTTTTGTTTTTTCTTATGAGATGTCCTTTCTTTTCAGAAAGATAAGCCATCATTTTAATTCCTGAACAACTTGAAAGTGTCTTAAGGAAACTGTTAAGTTTCTGAAAATAGAGCAATCGTGCTACTTGAAAGTGATTACAGAGGTTAAATATAGACATATTTCTTTCTTTCTATATGTATATATATAAAATATCAGCCAGTGTGATTAGAATATGATTTTAATGCAATAAAGAGTCCTAAAACATTTCCACATTACTCTGAAGGTTTGAATATTGCACAAATAAGGAAAAGATTTTTCCTGTATTGAGAACAGTATTTGCTACAGCAAACTACCATTAAGTAACTTTTTGGAGAAGTAGCGTGGAGTTTATAAAAGTGCATCAATAGTAGCTTTTAAAAACATCGTTATGCTTTTCAGTTCAGCTGGTGGTTTGTATGGCTTGCTGACCACTAGAGATTCTGCTAAGTCATTTTCATTTTCTAGCTCAGTCTCCTATCTGGCATTGTCTCACTTTTTAATCTTGTTTTTAAGTTGTTGAATAAAGAATTATTAGCAGTCAGTTGCTTTCCAGCAGAAGATAGAGGAAGTCTTCTCTCAGAATGCACTGGACACACAGCCTAGGTTGTCATTCTCGCCACAACCACCAAGGCTTTGAAAAGTAGAGGGTCAGTAAAAATGTAAATGCCACCTTTCCTTTCTGCCCCTCGCCTTCCTCACAGACTGGTTTGGATCCACTCCCCTCTCTTCCTCCGCTCCATGGTGTGCATGCACAGCTGGAAGTGTATACAGCTGTGCGGGGGCAGTTGTTCAGGTCTCCTCAAGTGCATTTTGGGGGTTTGTTCCTTGAAGAGGATGATCTAAAACATGTGTTTAGTCAATAAGGCAGAATTGCTTTTCAGTAAATATACGTTAAGGCATACTTTAATATATTGTACTATTAAGTAATTGTACATATATATATTATATATACATGCACATAAGGATATTGTACTATTAAGTAATTATTTCTTGAGATAGCACAGTATTAACTGGAAGGGAAAAAAGATCATTTGAATTCAGTCTAATCTCTTGAGCAAATACAATACGGGGCAGTTTTTGTATTTTCTTTTGCATACAATTAGGATTTATTCAGATGATGTAGTGGAGGGGTCCTGTGTGCTCAGTGATTTGAATAAACATGAGGCCAGATTCTGACAGATCTCAGGTGATGGCCAAAAACATGTGCGGGAAGACCATAGATTTCAACAGGGTTATTCATCCTATCAGTACTTGTGTGCCAGCCCGTGGCCTCTGCCTCTCTAACGTGGTGACTCTTCTACAGCTTTCCATGTTCTGGAGCTAAAATCAGCTGAGCAAACAGGCTGACAGTAAGGAGCAACCACTCTATAATTATGCTACCTTCATATTTAACAAAAGACGAATTACTGAACCAGTCCCTAGGGTTATGGTGGGTTTCTGTTACTCTGTGCAAGTACATGTACGTATTGCAAAGGCTCTGCCACTCCACCTCTACTCTTTTGCTTTGGGGAAACTGGGAGTAGCTGTGGCAGGAACAGCATCTAACCTGCTGCAGGGCAGAGGCAGCATGATGGTACCTGTGTAAAGCTTCCATAAAGGTGGAGAAGTTTTTAGGGGGTGTTTATGGGAGAGGTAGAGCAGATTATTGTAATTCAGCATTCAAAAATAATTAAGTACCCAAAATGTTAGTTATTCCTGAAACAGAAACATGACTAGAAAAATCAACAGTGATTAAGATGGGGGGAGGAGAGGGAATTGGACAAATACATATGAGCTCAAAGGTGGTTGTAAATGTACAGGCTTGATATTTCTCCTCCTTTCCTATACTTCCTTGCTTGAAACCATAAATATTCGGGACTGTAAGTCACAAATCTCTTTGAAGAGAAAATGAAGCTTACAACTAGAAGAATGCAGAAAATGAAAATATTTTTAGAATCTTCTTTTCTACTAATTGAATATATTTTACTTTCATAAGCACAGTAAATGAAATGATAATATCCACCAGGAAAAACATCTGCGTAAGTAATTTGAATCATTATAATTTTTTTCCCTGGTATGAAGAGTGTGAAGGAAACTCTTGTGTTGCTCTGTTGCTGGCATTTGATGCATTGCTTTCAGGGTCTCCTTATTTTAACTGCATGGATACAGCACAGTGAACCTTCTCATAACAGTTGCTGACCGAAAAAGGGGGAAAAAAATATCTTTCAATCAGCTGGTCCTGCTCACTCTCCCCCACCCCCACATCCTTTTGCTTTTATGAGGCAATGAATAAAAGAGGAACCAGATGGTGCAAAGGTTTACTCAGATGAGATGTCCTAGTCAATGAGCAACTTCGGATTTGCGGGACTCCGGCTTGTGACCCTGGACCTCAAAGGGATTGAGTTTGGGGGCTGAGCCTCTCTCACTTTGCCATTATCTCATGTGTGTAAAATGATGGCTGGGGTGTTTTGAATAGCGCTTTACATATTTCAAGCTTGCGTGTGGTGGCGGGCCCCCACCTGATGTAAAGGCTGGTGTGCTTTTGGCGTCCGTCCTCCTCGCAGTGGCAGTGAGGCTCTCTGGGGCTGTAGTGGAAGGGAGATGGAGGGGCAGAGGGACGCTTTCGTTTGATGCCCTGAAAACTCAGGAGCAAAACCTTCATGCTTATCATAAGGAGCAGAATCAGGCCCTTTCTTGCGGTGATTAGTAAACATCCCCAAAAAATAATTAAATCTCTAGTCAGATTTTAGTTATTTATTTTTAATAATCCATTCTCCTGGTTTTGTATTCTCTTTTCTGTGGGATCATATAACCGCTGTATTTCAAAGCAAGTTAAAACAGTTTAAAAGAAAGGGGGAAAAAAAAAGGGGGGGAGAGGCTGTGTGGTCGTTCTTGAAAGACAGCTTATTGCTGACTGTTTTATTTTGTTTATATCTGATACTTCTTATGGTATTCAGATGGTGGTAACAGACTAGCACAAGAGCTGCATGTCTTGTCATCTGTACTGTATCAATACGTTTTTATAATGATACAATAACCTGAACCCTGTAACAGTTTATGATCCATTTGAGAATTCTTATGGATTCTCAGAATGACTGAGACCTGAAAAAAGAACTTGACTGCTTTCTCAAAACTGGTGCTGTGACAGGAAAAACTAGTGTGCCTGTGATTTAGTTGCTAAGGAATCATATTGATCTGATTCATCATTAAACTTTTAAGTTTGGGGGGAGGGGAAGTCTACCTGATTGAAGGTGGAAAAAAGTGATGTGATTGTGAGGGTCTGCAGTACAGGTAAACTCTACCGTACCACTACTGATATTGATTTATATTTTTTTTGATTAATAAATATGATTTTATGCACTACCCATGTACTGTATCTGTAATAGTGCTTTTTTTTAGAGCAGAAGAAAATTGCTTCTTGCTCTTTATTTTTTTCATTGACTAGTTTTAGTCAATGATAAATAAAGAACTTTAACAGCAGCCTGAATACAGGAAAGACAGGATGTTAAAGCAGCAGCAGCGTAGCAGTAATGAATAACCACACAGTGAAGTACACATGCACAGCCATCTTAACATTTGTAATGGTGCTAATTTCCTGCTGCTTTTTAAAATATGCTTCCACATGAGCTCTCAAAAACCATAAAAGCTTGGCATGTAAAGTAAATTGTTTGTCACTTGCTGACGACCTGCCATATTTATTGTCAGGAGAAATGGACATTAGTTGGAAAAGCAGTTGTTAAAGGCCAAACATTTTTTAAAGATGGCAAAGATGTGCAAGGGCTTTCCTTTTTCTAACAATGAGCCACCCCTTCAGACATCAAAAGACAAGATAATAAGACACTTCAAGCACAATTCAAGATTATATTCAACATCTAAAGGCTCATCTCTTGTCAGTTTGCATTTACTCTCCCAGGGATGTGATGCTTCTATCATCATTCTGTCAAGAGGAGTCTGGCAGAAGCGATGAGGGCCCCTCATTTCACACACTTAGTGTTTTTTATCAAATAGCCCACACTCATTCTGATTCAGCCAAAATGGAGGGATAATTTGAAGAAGGTCATGCACAAGTACAAAAATCTTGTGCTGATTTGTGTGATTAGGAGGCATTAAAATTGCATGTTTATGTTAGTTCTGAGATGTTTTGTCACTTTATTTAGTAATACACTGCTGAAGCATTAAAAATCTTTTTTAAAGAAAAAGAAGTTTGCTTAAAATAACACACACTATTATTTAGCAAATATTTTGAATGGTGAGCTGTGCTAAACGGCATTGTTTTAACATAACCTTAAAATGCATTCACTTCCCCTTTCCCCTTTTTGGAGTGGGATATTCAAGAGCTCCAGAGGTGAAATCTTGGTCCACTGAGACTCATTAAGACTTTTCTCACTGGTGATTTCATCTTCGGAAGTTTTGTTTGGGTAAGGATTTAGGAGTCTGGATTCAGCATCACAGCAATATAAAGGGAATCATTTTAACAGCTTATGTAGGCATACCTAAGTATAGACTAAAACAGTACAACACCAGAAGGGTTACCTAGAGATGATATTTAAATTATATTGCATGCTATCTTTCATTGGACACGTGGGTGTATTGTGCCCTGTTTTGTATCCCGTTCAGTTTTATGTGGGCAGCTGACCTGGACCATGTTCTTCTGGAAACCAGAGCTGTGGTAATGTTTCCTGTCTGAGGATGCATTTCCTGTCTCTTCCTTCCCCTTTTCATTCTGCAGACTTGTAATATCGCATTGTATGTGATATTAACGATAGCTTTTTCACTGAATAGAGGGGCGGTTGTCCTGTGTTTTGGAGGTTCATAAGGAAAGGGATGTGTCCACAGAAGGAGTTCTTTTGTTGTTTTTATAGGGCTTTGGTTAATGATAAAAGTAATAGTTTCTCGAGACAGCATTTGAAGAACAGTTTTATTAATCCTAGCAAAATAATTTGGGGTGGTAGTCTTTGCAAGCACACCATAGTAACACCTGTAGAGCAGTGGTCTCTAAACTTTTTAGATTGTAAACCCCTACCAGTAACAAGCTTTTGAGCATGCACCACCAATATATGTATATTTATTTATAAATTACGTATGTACTGTAGTAGTAATACGTACAACATAAAATGTACACAAAAAAGATTTTAAAAACGGGTAAGATAAAGATGAAATAAGCACTATTTTTAAAATGTCTTTAAATTTTATTGGAGTACCAAAAAAAAATCTCTTCCTGTATTCCAGTGGATTGCCTTGCACAGCCCTTTAGGGTGTGTGCAACCCACACTGCTGTAGAGGACGAAGATCTGAAATGAAAAGAAGTAAAGCGCCTGTCTGTCTAGGCATGATGTGCTCAAAATCCTCACTGAAATGGGTGGGCCAAAAGCTGTATTTACTTTCGTATCTGCTTTCTTACTGAATTCAATGTAGGTCCTCCAAAGGTGAGTGAAGGCAGAACTTAGCTCTTTGGAACTTCAGCTGCCAAAGTAAAGTGAAGTCCTGAGAAGGATATTGAATCTGTTTAAAATGTGCAGTCACTTTGCTTGTACAGGCTCCTAGCTTTTCAAGAATGAAAGTAAGAATGGTGCTTTACCAAACTTTTTTTTGGCATCTCTGTTGATGTCATGAATGAAACTTCTCTGGGGATTTCTTTGGTGGTACAAATTAATTTTCCTGTTATCTGGGTCTTGCCACCTCTTGTCTTGGCATTATGTGTCTCATTTTGCTAACAAAGGACGTGAGGAGCTAATGGGGGGAGGCACAGAGTAAAACTGTTTTCCCTATTTCTGACTTCTTTGACTCAAACAACAAAAATAAAAAAGACTGGATTGAGCTATCAGTGTATTTTGTGCCTGAAAGAGGTTCCACAAACCATACATGGACCATGTAACATGGAGTGGGCCAGGCATCTTGATCTCACATTGAAACCAATAGGATATGAGGCTGTTTAATCCCTCTTAGAAAGGAACTTCCACTGAGGGACTCGGCTGGAGCTGCTCGGAATTTTGAATTGGGAATTTTTCAGCTCGGATAGGAAGGAACTGTGAAGGAACGTGCATTTGGCCTTGTGGAAAAAAAAAAGAAGTCCAAACCCTCTGTTCTGTGGCTTGCCTTTGCACAACACTGAAGAAAAGGTAACCTGCAATCATGGTGTGTTCCAGGGGTTTTCACCCAGATGAGAAACCGCAAGGGAATTGGGAAGCCGTGAACAAATTGTCAAAAAGACAGATGGAATTGCTGACTGACCTACTGCTAAGATACGCTAATAATTTCCACCTCAGTGGTACGGTATTTGTGCTGCAGCACAGAGTGACTTCCTAAAGGAATTTGCTCTCCTACACATGTAAATGCCTTTGTGTATATAATATATCAATGTAGTGTGCAGTATTTCTAGGGAACTTAGAAGGAGAAGTGAGTGTCCATTTAAACAGCTGCAGATGTTTAAACTGCCAGACTGTTATGTCCAGAATAAACAGCATTTTTTTTCTTTCACTGAAAAGGCTTTCCTGCTTTATTCATAAGGCCTATCTATATTTAGAAATTTGGCTCCTTTCTGCTGAATTATTCTGATGGAGAAATTATGACTGTTTCCACATCGGTGTGATTATCCACTTCTCCTCACTGGAAAACCAGGATCCTCTGAAACTGAGTGGGGAAACAGGGAAATGTTTTCTTTGCAGGATGCTCTAGTCAAAACATTAAAGAGTGGTAAAGGTTGAACGGCAAGTGTGACCAAAAGGCCCTGTGAATGTAGTTGTATGGACCCACAGTACCACTGAGGACTGCAAGTGGTCTCCTAAAAAGGCTTGTATTCTGAACAGAATTTGGTTTCTAATAGGCTAGGATTTACTTGCTAAGCTTTTAGCAGGTTTGTGGGCCAGCTCAGGCCTGTTTCATTATCATTTCTTTCAGCAGAAGCATATGGGCTCTTATTGACTCTGGTTGTTGTGTGTGTATCACTACTTTGGTGAAGTTACTCCCTGATATTTATATTCATTAAAGATCAGATCCTGAAATTCTGTAGTGCCTGAGGAGGAGAAAGAAACGTGACTGCAAAATTACAGGGCCGTCAGTATAAACTTAGCTATGCTTGAATCTGTCCTAGCTTGCTTGCATATCTTTCTTGCTCAGCACCTTCCGTGGGTGCTCTAGGAACATCCCTGGTGTCTGGGGAGGTTGTCCTGGCAGCCCTCTTCTCAAGCACACATATGGAAAAAACCCACTAGTAACAAGTGCTATTAAAGGTCTGCAAATTGTTTTCCATCTGTGCCCAGGCCCCAAACTGTGGAAGTTGCAGGGAAGCTAGTGCTCAGTGCCAGCAAACAAACCAAGTGTCCCTGCATTGAGCAACAAGTCTCTGTTTTTAAAGAGTATTTGAACTGTAGCTATTGTGCACTCCATTGGAAGCATTCACAGTAGGATCCAGGAAATGAAACTGAATTCCTATAAATTAAGATAGAGGAGCCGCTCTATTTCAGGCATTATGGATGCATTTTACCTTTCTACCTGTCCTCCCACAACTTACAGTGAAAGGTAGTAGCATTTACTAAAGTAATTATATTGATTTCCTCTGTGCTGCACACCCAGCTGCTTCCTGAACCACTCTAGAAGCTCTTGCAGCAAGAATTAGCTGGTGCTTTAGAGAGGGCATCGTGTGATAGAGTTTCCATGTAAAGTTGTGAGAAGAAGGGCTGCACTTGATGTGCACAAGTGTAGTGTGTTTCTAGAGCGTAAATATTAAACCCAATGAATTACATTAATTTAAAAATCAATCTGAAAAAGCTGGAGGGACAAATTTGAAAGTTGTATGGTTTTTTTTTTTGGGGAGGGGGGGTGTGGGAAGACATACCAGAATTCCTAGAAGATGGCAAATGTGATTTTTGGAGGTGGCCATCCAACAGTGTGTTTGATGTGATAGCGTGCAGGTTTCAAGTGCTTAATCCAACCCAGGAGTGACTTCAGAAACCATTCCACCCTCCTCAATGATTCAGAATATGTTACAATAAATTTTGGTAAAATTTTGGTAAAATTTGTGATACTGGGTACAGCTTTAAAAAGTTGGTCTGTAGGAAGCAAAGGGCTAAGAGGTAGCAGCTAGAACTGGTCCGACAAAACAAAGCCTCTTTAATAGAGTAATAGAGTTGCAACTATTTCTTGGATTTTTTTTTTTATTTTTTTTTTATTTAGAGGGTCTTTTTGGCTCCAACATGAATTAGAAGGAGACGTGATACAGCCTAGAGACTGGTTGTATCTGGGCCTGCAGTGAAGCTCAGGTGCTGGGATAAAATAATGGGACAATGGCAGTTGTGATGTTTTGAATGTAGGTATTTCTCAAGTCAGCTGCAGGAGGAGGGGTTTTTAGTTTTGGCTGTTCTAGTTTTGTTTTCTTTTTTAATTACAAAGGACTGCATATAGAGGTAGAAGCAGCAAAGACTGGCTATCTGTCAGTCTTCCAGAAAGTCAGTTTGGTTCAACTACTTAGCATGTCATAAAACGCATATGGGGAGATGTGTTGCAACGCTGGGAACACGCTCAGTGGCCTTTCTTATTCACATACTGGGATACCGGTTCTGAAACAGCCCTCCAATCTTTCCAGTCCAACCTGCTGTTTCTTAGGGAGAATTCTCATGTAAGTGTAGATAAGAGCCAAATCTGTGTGTTTAATGAGTGGTGACAAATGGCAGTGGAGTCAGATAGAACATATATAAATGTGTCTTCCTCCAGGAAAATACAACTTATAAATGTAGTGCTTCTAAAACAATCAATAGTCATTTAGGAGTGATTTTTTTTTTTAGGTCATTTTGCTGGACTGCTGCTGTCCACAGAGGGGACTTGTGTGATGCACATTAGCTGCTGCCAAGGTTGCATATTTTAGCTGCAGGAAGCACAGTGTTTTACACGAACCATGCTTGTTTACTATGCTTTATTTTTCTATAATGTAATTTTTATTGAAATAATACTTATGCATTCTAGACAAATCAGAGACCAAAAAAAAAAAAAACCACCAAAAGATGTTAACTTAATTGTCATAGTGGTGCCATGCTGCATTGCTGAATTTTTTTACATAGGGTGTTAAGCAACAAAATCAAACTCAGTAATTCACCTCTCAGTTTCCTTAGTTGGAATTCATGGAAATTCCTACTCCAAGCTACGTGATGGAGACCCATAGCCTGTAAATTGGTAAAGAAGAGCTTTGTTGTAAGGATATGATGAACTGCCAAGGGAAGTTAAGGGTGAATTGCTTAGTTGGAATTCATGGAAATTCCTACGCCAAGCTACGTGATGGAGACCCATAGCCTGTAAATTGGTAAAGAAGAGTTTTGCTGTAAGGGTATGATGAACTGCCAAGGGAAGTTAAGGGTGGATTGTCTAGGACGGTGGTGGTAAGTAATAAATCCAGGAGAAATGGTGTGATCATCCTACCAGGACCTGGTCTGGGCACCAAGCAGCACCTTCAGATGCTGGGATGAGAGAGCAAGAGGTGTAAAGCAGCCGAATGATACACACTCAGGAATTTGGCATATCTGGACAGTGCATATCAAGTGAAGCACGGTGACTGTACATCTGAAGAAGTATTTACAACCTTTAAAACCGTCCTGTTCTTTGGGACGAGATCCTTCTCTCTGGGGAGGATTCCAGTGAAAACCTGTGGGGTGATATTCTTCTTCTTTGTTCTCTTATCTATACCTATAGAGGATAGAATTAGTGCCTATTGCTAGGAAAGAATGTTTATTTAATTNGTGGGAAGACATACCAGAATTCCTAGAAGATGGCAAATGTGATTTTTGGAGGTGGCCATCCAACAGTGTGTTTGATGTGATAGCGTGCAGGTTTCAAGTGCTTAATCCAACCCAGGAGTGACTTCAGAAACCATTCCACCCTCCTCAATGATTCAGAATATGTTACAATAAATTTTGGTAAAATTTTGGTAAAATTTGTGATACTGGGTACAGCTTTAAAAAGTTGGTCTGTAGGAAGCAAAGGGCTAAGAGGTAGCAGCTAGAACTGGTCCGACAAAACAAAGCCTCTTTAATAGAGTAATAGAGTTGCAACTATTTCTTGGATTTTTTTTTTTATTTTTTTTTTATTTAGAGGGTCTTTTTGGCTCCAACATGAATTAGAAGGAGACGTGATACAGCCTAGAGACTGGTTGTATCTGGGCCTGCAGTGAAGCTCAGGTGCTGGGATAAAATAATGGGACAATGGCAGTTGTGATGTTTTGAATGTAGGTATTTCTCAAGTCAGCTGCAGGAGGAGGGGTTTTTAGTTTTGGCTGTTCTAGTTTTGTTTTCTTTTTTAATTACAAAGGACTGCATATAGAGGTAGAAGCAGCAAAGACTGGCTATCTGTCAGTCTTCCAGAAAGTCAGTTTGGTTCAACTACTTAGCATGTCATAAAACGCATATGGGGAGATGTGTTGCAACGCTGGGAACACGCTCAGTGGCCTTTCTTATTCACATACTGGGATACCGGTTCTGAAACAGCCCTCCAATCTTTCCAGTCCAACCTGCTGTTTCTTAGGGAGAATTCTCATGTAAGTGTAGATAAGAGCCAAATCTGTGTGTTTAATGAGTGGTGACAAATGGCAGTGGAGTCAGATAGAACATATATAAATGTGTCTTCCTCCAGGAAAATACAACTTATAAATGTAGTGCTTCTAAAACAATCAATAGTCATTTAGGAGTGATTTTTTTTTTTAGGTCATTTTGCTGGACTGCTGCTGTCCACAGAGGGGACTTGTGTGATGCACATTAGCTGCTGCCAAGGTTGCATATTTTAGCTGCAGGAAGCACAGTGTTTTACACGAACCATGCTTGTTTACTATGCTTTATTTTTCTATAATGTAATTTTTATTGAAATAATACTTATGCATTCTAGACAAATCAGAGACCAAAAAAAAAAAAAACCACCAAAAGATGTTAACTTAATTGTCATAGTGGTGCCATGCTGCATTGCTGAATTTTTTTACATAGGGTGTTAAGCAACAAAATCAAACTCAGTAATTCACCTCTCAGTTTCCTTAGTTGGAATTCATGGAAATTCCTACTCCAAGCTACGTGATGGAGACCCATAGCCTGTAAATTGGTAAAGAAGAGCTTTGTTGTAAGGATATGATGAACTGCCAAGGGAAGTTAAGGGTGAATTGCTTAGTTGGAATTCATGGAAATTCCTACTCCAAGCTACATGATGGAGACCCATAGCCTGTAAATTGGTAAAGAAGAGTTTTGCTGTAAGGGTATGATGAACTGCCAAGGGAAGTTAAGGGTGGATTGTCTAGGACGGTGGTGGTAAGTAATAAATCCAGGAGAAATGGTGTGATCATCCTACCAGGACCTGGTCTGGGCACCAAGCAGCACCTTCAGATGCTGGGATGAGAGAGCAAGAGGTGTAAAGCAGCCGAATGATACACACTCAGGAATTTGGCATATCTGGACAGTGCGTATCAAGTGAAGCACGGTGACTGTACATCTGAAGAAGTATTTACAACCTTTAAAACCGTCCTGTTCTTTGGGACGAGATCCTTCTCTCTGGGGAGGATTCCAGTGAAAAACTGTGGGGTGATATTCTTCTTCTTTGTTCTCTTATCTATACCTATAGAGGATAGAATTAGTGCCTATTGCTAGGAAAGAATGTTTATTTAATTTAATAAAGATCATGTGTATCTGACCTGTATTCCTATGACACAAGAGCTAATTTCTACCTAACCTCATTAAGGTCATCCCCCATACTCGGTGTGTATAAAATGCTATCTCGGCAGGACGGGTACGTGTTACGCCTACTTAACACAGATCTACCCATGGTGCAATGCAGGAAAGACTTTTCTACTTTGGGATTATGTTTTTATCTCAAATGCAGCACAGCAATATAAAACCCATAGACCCATTTATTTTTTATAATCATGTATTGCTGTAAGTCACAGTTTTAGCTGACATTCCCCACTCTTTATTGACCTGTTTTGTGAGATTTTGTAAACTAGCTAATAAACCTTTGCTCTTGCTACTGTTAAGTTTAATACATTACACTACATTCACAGCTGAAATAAAAATTGTTGCTTAGATAATTAAAAATTGTTCAAAATGCCTTAGCAATAAACGCTTTGATATTTGCTCACAAATACACTTTTATGTTACGTCCTCCTCAACACTGTTAAGATGTTTTCTCTGATTCATTGTCAATGTCCCCCTTTAGAGTACGTATTTCTGAGTTTGGATTTAACTTGTAGGCTTCAGGTGGTGCTGATTGCACTTTCCCATAATGATGAAGTAAAAAGTGTATGTTGCACCAGTAGCTTGGTGTTCAGGAGCTGCATTTGGAGTCTAGGGTGGTGGAGGCTCCTTGGGGAAATGCTGGACACAGTAGACTCAGTTATCCTAAATGTCTATTGTCTTTGGAGAGACAGGTGGCAATTTAGGCCTTAGATGTTGGACTTTGTGGGCATTGTGAGTCTTCTTGTTAGCCTGGACAGTGCTGTGACTCTGCTGGTGATGGTCAGTCCATAGTTCTCTCCACCAGCTTGTTGGGTGTTTGTTGGATGAGAAGAGCCTCTACTGTGGATGAATAATTTCGTGCTTGAAACTGCATTGGTTGAAGGGAAATGTTTGGAATGGCATGGGATAGCTATGATGGTGGGAAGGTGGTCTGGAGTACAACAGTGGGGTACAGCTGATAATACAGTTTTGAGATGCGTTCTAGGCTTCCTGCTGGAGTCCTCTGCTGTAGACAAAGTAGTAAGAAGAATTTAAAAGGATTCAGGACTGTTATTAGAGTTGGAAGGGAGGACATTCAAGATCATTGAAGTTCCAACCCCCTGCTGTGGGCAGAGACACCTCTCACTAGAGCAGGTTGCTCAAAGCCCCATCCAGCCTGGTCTTGGACACTTACAGGGATGGGGCTTACATGGCTTTTCTGGGCAACCTGTTCCAGTATCTCGCCACCCTCACAGGAAGACTTTCTTTCTGGCATCTAATCTAAATCTCTCCTCTTTCAATTTGAAATCCTTACCCTTGTCCTATCACTACATTCCCTGACAAAGAGCCCCTCCTCATCTCTCCTGTAGGCCCCCTTCAGGTACTGGAAAGTCCTCTTAGGTCTCCCTAGAGCCTTCTCCAGGCTGAACAGCCCCAACTCCCTCAGCCTGACTTCATAGGAGAGGTGCCCCAGCCCTCTGATCATCTTTGTGACCTTCCGCTGCGCTGGGCNTCTCTCCACCAGCTTGTTGGGTGTTTGTTGGATGAGAAGAGCCTCTACTGTGGATGAATAATTTCGTGCTTGAAACTGCATTGGTTGAAGGGAAATGTTTGGAATGGCATGGGATAGCTATGATGGTGGGAAGGTGGTCTGGAGTACAACAGTGGGGTACAGCTGATAATACAGTTTTGAGATGCGTTCTAGGCTTCCTGCTGGAGTCCTCTGCTGTAGACAAAGTAGTAAGAAGAATTTAAAAGGATTCAGGACTGTTATTAGAGTTGGAAGGGAGGACATTCAAGATCATTGAAGTTCCAACCCCCTGCTGTGGGCAGAGACACCTCTCACTAGAGCAGGTTGCTCAAAGCCCCATCCAGCCTGGTCTTGGACACTTACAGGGATGGGGCTTACATGGCTTTTCTGGGCAACCTGTTCCAGTATCTCGCCACCCTCACAGGAAGACTTTCTTTCTGGCATCTAATCTAAATCTCTCCTCTTTCAATTTGAAATCCTTACCCTTGTCCTATCACTACATTCCCTGACAAAGAGCCCCTCCTCATCTCTCCTGTAGGCCCCCTTCAGGTACTGGAAAGTCCTCTGAGGTCTCCCTAGAGCCTTCTCCAGGCTGAACAGCCCCAACTCCCTCAGCCTGACTTCATAGGAGAGGTGCCCCAGCCCTCTGATCATCTTTGTGACCTTCTGCTGCGCTGGGCCTAGCAGGTCCTTGTCCTTCCTGTACTGAGGACTTCACAGCTGGACACGGTGCTCTATGCGGGGTCTCATGAGAGCAGAGTAAAGGGGTAGAATCAACTCCTGCAACTTGCTGGCCATGTTTCTTTGGATGCAGCCCAGGATGCAGTTGGCTTTCTGGGCTGCCAGTGCGTGCTGCTGGCTCACGTGGAGCTTCTCATCCATCATCACTCCCAAGTCCTTCTCCTCAGGGTTGCTCTCCAGCCATTCTCCACCCAACCTGATTTTGTGCTTGGGATTGCCATGTCCCAGGTGTAGGAACCTACACTTGGCTTGGTTGAACTTCATCAGTAGCTGTGGAATACCAGTCTGCTACTTCTGATATTTTTTTCTTCTGTGCTTTAAACCCAGGGCATCTTTTATGGCTATTATCCTTTTAACTAAAGTAGTTATAAAACCCATGTTCCATTTGTAGCACATAGGGGTGGATATCACTGTGGTGGTAACTGGCTGCGGTGAGTTAGTGGTGACTGTCAAAGGAATTAGTTTTATGCCTGAGGAATACTAATGTGAGGTGCTCATGCATAATAAAAAAAGTTAGTTGAAATTTACATAACACTTCCTGCACCTGCTTGAATGAACTGTTAGATTATTGTACCAGGCTGCCTCAGTTCAAACGCTTCGCCTTCTACCATTCTCAATGGATTAGTAAAAATAATTGTGTAGTTTGCCAGAGGAATTTACATTGTGTTTGAGAGCCTTTGAGCAAACACTAGAGTGTGAAAAATACATTATAGACCTGGCGAGCTGTGCTGTGGGAAATGTAAACTAAAGCAGTGATACATCTTGAGGAGTTATTTCTCTTTTGCTACTTGTGAAACACCTCTTATTTTAATCAATTGTGAATAAGTAAGATCTGCAGTAAAGTGAAATTTATTGAACTATCACACAACATTTACAGAAGAGTAAGCGGAATCTTTACATTTTCCTGGTGTGGAGTTAAATTTGATCTCAAAGGGCATGCCCAAAAGCCAACTTTAAACTCAAATGCTTATGTTTTAAAGAAGAGTGCATGTGTTTACGTTGCTCCTCAGACTTTGTGACGAGAGAGTACAGTTGTCTGTATTTATTAAGATGGAGACAGTTAAGTCTTCTGATCTCTTCAACTACTTATTTCATTTGGCTTTTTCCTCCTGGTTGAGAATGGAGTAGTTATTGATACTGTAGATGTTGACTGTTAGACTCCCACAGCTGCACGAACTGTAAGAGGAGTTGAATCAGTTGTTATAACCTATACACCCAAGGGTCATAAGGAAGAGAGAACAAAATGAGATGGTAAGGGTAAAGCACTTAGTGTACTCTAGGCTTTCTGTGTTTAAAAATATTTTTTATAAAAGTGTTACACAGTTTGGAGGTCAAATCCAAGTACTTGGAAGACTCTAACAGGGAAAGCAGACTTATGGTTGAAAATGGAGATGTAAAGTTACTAGCTGAGGTTATGCTATGAAATACAAGTATTTACAATTTTAAAACGGTTAATTTATTCTTCCTGAGTTTTGTTTGCATTTACTTGGTACCATGCTCATTCCAAATCACTCTGGATTTACACCAGTATTTTAGATTTTAATAATCTGATCCTTTTCCTGTTTGTAGAGTGTTCTATTTCTAAACTTTAAAGCTTTCTTTAAAAAATTAAGCTTCAGAACATCATTAAGTATCATTTTACTTTAGTTAGACACATAGGCCTTGAAGACCAAGATGATTAGGGAAAAAGTTTCCACCTATTGCTTGTCTGCGTTAAATTAACATCAGATTTAATTACCCTTCTTATCTATATCATACTTTACAAACAATTCCCCTAGTGTATTGCATGAGGGTTCTCTAATTAAATTAGACGTTAAACCACTTTAGGTTACTCTGGGAGGTACTGCAAGCATCCTGGAGTGCTGGCAGGACTTGAGAAGTGATGTGTCTGGGAGTCACCTGCTCAGACTCAGTAGATTATCATCACTTGTTTCTTGAGGCTGTTAATGAACTTAGTGCTTTGGGGATATGTACCAGGAGCAGTCATGGATTTATCAAACAGCCGTGGCTTTCATGCTGGTTCTAGCACTTTATGACCACATGCGCTCATAATTTTAATAAGTAAGATCTGTAGCATGAACTGTAACTACCATGCAATATTTACAGAAGAGCAAGAGGAATCTTTTTACATTTTCCTGGTGTGGAGTTAAATTTGGTCTCAAGGGACATCTCCGTAAGAGGTGATTCTCCATCATTAACGTAGTTGATGGTTCCGTGTACTGCGGTAGAAACATGATTTGGTCTCTATTTCTAATAAGGTATCAACTTGTATTTCTGAGGCTTAAGTGCTGTAGTTGTATGGTTTAAAGCTGCCTCAAAACATTAAAAAAAAATTCCAACCAAGCAAAAAACCCAGACCAAAATAAAAAACCAATCCCCACACTCCTGTCCAAATTAAAGTCAGTGTTGTTTTTTCAAGTTTTTCAGTATGCAAGATACCTCACTAGGAAAATGTGGTCAATGGCATCAAGGCAGCCTGTTGAAGCAGAGGTAACAGGAGTTGTTGACTTCTGAAAGCTACCTGCTAGTCAAGGCACCGAAAGGATGGGAGTTGCATGAACGGTGCACTCCATGATACCAGTCCTACTGAAATGGCAGACTTAGACCAGCTTCAGGTCTGAGAGTAGTTGGGTTGGGGTTTTTGTTGGATGTGTTTTGTGTGGGATACTTCTCCAATGTCTAAGGAAGAACCTTTGTACTGGTGTTGTCAGAGAGCTTCTGCAGTTCTTAGCCTCAAAAACTGAATGCAATGACAGGCCCGACCAGCACCACTCACAAGTTTGTGAGCTGTAACCCACAAACTTGGTAAAACTCCATTGAGTAGCTCTGCACTATTCTGAGCTTCTTAAAGTGTACCCTATACACTGATGACCCTCATGGCAAAGTTACAATACGCTAGGGATTAGTCCGAGCATCTTCAAATGAAGCTCCCAGTGTTTTGAGGACTCTGTTTATGGAGTTCAAGTCCCTGGGATGGATCAGGGACTTGTCAGAGTTGGAAGGCACCATCCAGTCCAACTCCCCTGCTAAAGCAGGATTGCCCAGAGCACATCACTCAGGACTGCATCCAGGTGGGGACTGAAGGTCTCCAGAGAAGGGCTCTGCCACCCTCACCTTTGAATGCAGCTTCCTGTGTTCCAGCTTGTGCCTGTTGTTCCTCGTCCTGTCGCTGGGAACCACTGAAAAGAGTCTGGATCCATCCTTCTTCAGCCCTCCCTTTACTTAGATCTTGAGACCAGAATTCCCACTGGTCTTCCCTGATATCTACAAGTATTCAGCCTTGTGCTGCTTGGGCCAAGCCCCAACACCATGCACTACAAAACCCTTGTCACTAGTTCAGTTTAAGGAGATTCCCCTCTGTTTAACCTTCAGGGGGTCTTCAAAAAGCCTCATGCTGCAAAGCAATCATGGTTACTCTTTTAATACTTTCCTGATTTAAGCTTAAAGGTTTGGCAGTTTGTAAATTAATTATTAGCTTTTGTTGCTTTATAAAACAACAGATGGTTTGCTAAAAGTCTATTCTCTGGCTGCCTTCGCAACATCTGAAATTTACCTTCTCGTGAGAGTGGTGTTATAAATACCTACAGTGAGAGAGAGAGAGAGAGCACTTTTATGGCTATGTAAACAATCCTCCTTTGTCAGAATTCAGTCATCTTTAACAGCTGGGAGGTGATGCTTCTAGTGATGGTGATGATAGTCCAGATGATAGTACCTACTTATCCATCTCATAGTAATTTAAAGAGGAGCCAGAGCTCATCTATCTTTTTCAAAGAGTTACAATGAATATTTAACTGTAAGAATTTAGCATTTACCCTTCATGGGTCAGTGGATGGGTTAGCCTTAAAGAATCTTTAGGGAGAGATTATTCTAATAAAGCCTCTTTACACACAACATACTGTACTAATATTTCATGTTCCTTTTTGAAAAAAATAAATGGAGAGGCCGGCTATGTTTCCTAATAAGCTGTGTTTCAGACGTTTCAGACTTGGGGATGATTATGGACCATTGTAGAGATTGGATTAATGGAAATATTTAACTTAAACTCTTTTGGGAGAAGCAGATATCCATAACAGGCAAATAGGAAGGCACTTTGTTGTTTTGAGCTGGTGTTCTAGGAGTGTTCATCTTAAAGGCAACTGTTTTTCTGGGGTTTTTTTATTCCTTCTGTTGTTGCCTTCTCATTTAATCACAATTTTCATTAATTCATGATTTGTGTACAGAATGGTTTACCTTGAAACTTGCAAGCTGTGCAAGGATAAAATAAGATCCTAATTTATCATTTCTTAGGAAAATGTATCAGTCAT
The DNA here is from genome assembly GCA_013400055.1 of Nycticryphes semicollaris. Classification (NCBI taxonomy): domain Eukaryota; kingdom Metazoa; phylum Chordata; class Aves; order Charadriiformes; family Rostratulidae; genus Nycticryphes; species Nycticryphes semicollaris. The sequence goes on along the minus strand of VXBJ01006705.1, from coordinate 120,403 downwards.
ATTTTACAGCTGTTTAATTTTTTTATTATTAAGTACAATTGTTATAAATTTTCATGTAGACTGTACACTTGTCTTGCCTGATTTGCATCTGCGCCACTCGCTATGCTCAGTGACTCACAATTTTTGAAAGTAGTTCAGGACAGGGATTGAAGAACATCATATTTAGTGAAAGGCAGAAGGAGATTTTAGTTGACAGTGTAAATAGGGGGTGACCTTTCCTTATCACATTTCCTTGCTCTGTGATTAGAAAGAAAAGTATATTTTCTTCTCTGTGCTAAGAAACTAATGGAAATTCTTCAGGGTAAAATTCTGAGGTTTTACATTGGAAAATATTGTGGTAAGCACTGTGGAAGAGCTTAGGGTGTTTTGGTGCCTCTTACCACTTAATACTAGAACTGCCATGTCTTTAGGAGGTTTTTCTCATAGTTGCATACCAGGTCTGGGTTTCTGTAAAATACTAAAAAGTTAATGATCTTAACCTCTCCTAGCCATAAAGCAAACCTCTAATCTGGACAGAGCATGAAGCAACACACTGACATCAGCCTGAGGTCTGTGAATCTGCTTAGCCTCAGCTTTGTGATGTGAGATGAAGGTAAATCTTTGAATCTTGATTGCATCTTGATGATGATACTGAAAATGACCTTTTTTTCTTTTTTTTTCCTATTAAAAATTCTTTCAACAGAGGAAGCAAATTTTTTTTTAAAAATCTTTTATTTGTTTATCACACTGTGAAGGTACCTTCTTGCTCACCAAGTACGTTTCCCTTGTTCCGTGCCCTGTAGTTAAAATCACAGTTGCTCTGTCAAAACTTGCGGCACTCATCCATGTCAGGGGAAGCAAAAGTGGTGTATGCTGGTAAAAATTTAGAGGAAGCTTAAAATGGATTAAATGAGAAGGGAAAAAGAAAAAGGATTTATTGTTTATGTTCATATTTCATTGAGCTGTTTTTAAAATTCAGCTGAACTGCCTGAAGATTTCTGGCACTTCCTTAGGAATACAGCAGAGTTCAGGCTCCTGCTACAGAGCTTGGACCAGGCAGGCTCAGCCTTGTCTATCTATGGCAAAATTGGAAGCTCTTTACATAGACAATATATCAGCTAGTATTTAACAAGCATCGTCTATGTTTTTAATGTGTAAAATGATAATATTTCATCAGAATTCAACATAAAGTTTCAGAGACAGTCAGTGGCAGTTGGCTAGCCAGAAATTAGTATAAAGAGGGGCTTTGGTGGAGGAATGAATGAGTGAGCTCACAGATTGGGCAGTTGCTTCAGTGAACAGCATTAATTTGTGACAGATAACATAGATGGTGCCGCAAAGAAGTTCTTCCTGAAGGATTCAATAAGCCAGGATTCAAGTCACAGCTTCTTCCCTCTTTTGAAGCTTATGATATGGGTGGGCATAGCCCAGTTTTAGTGGTATTAAAACATTGCCTTCTAGGCATGGCAAGATCTCAGCTCTTTTGGGGAGTCAGTTAGGTCCTGACTATTCAAGTGGGAGAGCTAGGTACTTAAACAACTTTACAAAGCTGGTTCATGAGATTTTAAGATGTTAGCTTCCATTCTTTTTCACTGAGTTTTAGGCTGCGTCTGTGGTAGTCACTTTTGAAGACGAATATGGAGCAGGGGACTCTCCAAATAGTTGAGGAGGATCAAATAAAAGAAGGAAGTGAAGGGACATAAATTAAGGCAGTTTGATGTCTCTACATGGACTTTATCCAAGCGCTTTAAAAATGTCCCTTATCCCTGCTTTACCTGGGCTCCCTGTGTATAAAGTAGCTTGTCCCTGTCCCACAGTGATAAAAGCATTAAAAGATTGTGAGATTTTTTTTTTTCCAATACTACACTAATGAGGGCTATATAAACACCTTAGATAGTGGAAAGGTAAGTTGAACTGGCAAAGCAGAAGTCATGAGCAACTAGAGATGAGATGTAGAAAAGGGCAAAGTTGCACAAGGACTGGAAGGTTTGGTAATAACTTCATATAGTTTATTATGTCTAGGAGGAAGAATTTCAGCTTTCACTGGCCTTTATTTTGAGCTTTTTTCTTCTCTGTCTTATTTACAGTTACACGTACTGACATTTGTACAATTTCACATTTGTCAAAGACAGAAATCTGTCCATTTTCTTTTTCACACTTTGTTTTAAATTGTGTGTGTGTGTGTGTGCAAGCCTGTATGAGATTAGTCTTCTGTTAACTCCTATGGCATGCAATTAGAACTTCCAGCAATGGTACAGGACGCGCTCTTATAATAGTAGTGGGTGTATAGGTACATGTGAGTTTGATCTGAGTAGCAAATTTAGCTAAGAATGGTTCTGAAACTTTACGTCATAAGGACTGGAAGAAACTCATATAGCAAGGCTTGCCTCATATTTTTCCACTATAAAAACATGTTTTCCAGAATTTATGACTTTATTAAGCACTGGTCTTTAAGTTTTTAAACTTCAAAATAAAGTTTTCTATGTCATATGATTGCCTCAGGGTAACTTTTGCCTGCAACAGTGATGATTCAGCCATTTCCTGAATTAACAGCAGAGGAATATGTATTGCCCAGTGTTATTAACTTATTTATGGTTTGTCTCTCGTACTGGAACAAAATTTGGCAGAGTGATGTCCTCTCAATGCTTCCTTTAGAATCTGCCCAAATTTGGCTCTTTCATTGTTATTGAGAAGTCGCGTTTTTCACACCGAGCCTTGTTAGTCACTGGCAGCTAAACTACTGGAGTAGGCTAGCTTGCATCCACCAGTGAGATTCATCTCAGGGTGTACAGAAACGGAACAGGATGACTACCATTGCTCATCCATGAATCTGTGGTGGCTTTGGCATGAAGTGCTGTGTCCAGAGAGCAGGTTTGGTGAAGGGATAGGTTGGAGGAGATAAAAACAGAGGAAATGGGTACAGAAGAGGCCACCCAATAGCATCTGAAGAAAATTACTTGTTCCTACAGTTCAAAAACTACTCTGGGGAATAAATAGTTTCAAAATCCCCTGGAGAAAAATGCATCTTACCCACATGGCAGTGACTGGGCTGTTCCGAGGATCCCTGCTACCTTCTCACTTCACCTGCATGTGGTACCAGCAAGTCCCCGGCCCACTGTGGACCCTTTCTGGAGCTGGTACCAGCAAGTCCCCGGCCCGCTGTGGACCCTTTCTGGAGCTGGGGCTGTGCCGTTTAATCCCATCTCCACTGCCTCCATTTGCTTTTTTTGTGTTAGGACATTAAAATCCCACCGTTGATCGCTTCAAGATTTTGAGATGGCACCCCCAAGGCTCAGATAAACTTCATATTAGCAATTCCCTGTCTTTACATGCTTGATTACAATCTCCTTCTTCTTTTTACCCAGTGATGTGAGTGAGGATGTGGCTCTTCACTTTCCTTGAGTACATGAAAAGTGTATTTTCATGGGATGTGTGAAGCAGGAAAATAGTATTAGTTTCCCGGGTTATCTGTAAACTTCATCTCCTGTAGTCAGTGGTTGTATTTAGGAAAGCTTATACTTTGGATAAACAGGCCTGCTCCTGTTGGAATAGTGGGGGTTCCCATTACAGCAACAGATACAGGGGTCAGGCCTAGAAGCTTATGAACCAAGAGACTGGAGAAAATTATCTTTCAGACCCTTTCATAATTTTACAGGTGCTCACTGAGTTATTCCCTTCTTCCTTACCTCATTTTGACACTGAGTTATCTGGCTAAAAACCAATCTTGCAAAAGAGCCTTTTGGAGCTGATCCTGCCAGAGGTTGACCGCAAGGGAGAAGGGTTGTGTATTGAAGATATTTACCTCTCAGCACCTGGCAGCATTTCACCTAATATGCCTCATCTTGCAAGTCTGTCAGGTCTGTAGCTGCCATACGGCAGGTCTGCAGGATTACCCCCGCCTATTGCCCTTTAAAAACAGTTCTCCAACAATGGCAAAAGAAACTGTGCATATATGCATAGGTGTGTGTATGTAATGCATACACACTGGCTAGGTATGTATAAACTGTCATCTATTGTACATTAGATACGCAAGACAATTTATTGCTTTTTGCTTAGTCTGGAACTTTTAAAGACTGTATATGGGCTAGAAATATACATCTATACTAACATGCATTCCAATATTCCTGTTATCTACAGTGCATTAAAAAGCAAGACATTTCAGTTTGATCTCCTTATAAGATTTGTTAAGAATGTGTGTTAGTGCATCAGTTCCTGTATTTCAGAAGAGAGCAGCACAGAGACATGCAATCCAAAGTTGCTTGGTATTTTTAAGCTGAAATTAGATTCATTGCTTTGATTATTCCATTGTGGGACCCAAGTTATATTTTAGTGTCCTTCACCCTTTTCTCCTTTATTATTTATAACCTGAACTCTTTGAGCAATGACCAAGACTAATCTGTAACCTTCTGTCCTTCTGCCTGATTCGTTCTCTTTTGAAACACAAAGATTGAAGCAAATATTCTCAGACTCTCTGTTAAAATATGGATAGATAGATATTTCTCCCATATGTCTTGCACTGAAATAAGACTTAATGGAGGTTTTGCTTTTCTAATTCAGTCTCAGTGGACCTACTTCAAAGGAAACATAGCAAAGGGCTGGGAAAAATATCTTGGGTATTCGTTGTATTATAATGTATCTGCTGCACACCCATCTGCGAAGGTATTTAATAGGCATTCACCAAATGGCTTGTGTGGCCATCTTGAGTGTTAGATTAATGCATCTGTGTTTTTGTGGGGTTTTTTTCTCCCAATGTGTTTTTTTTTGTTTGTTTGTTTTGATTTGTTTCCCCTGCAATGTTAGCTGCGCCTAAATAAATAAATTAAATAGCAATTCATTTGTGCTTACTCTGCATCACAAAGAAGTGGGGCATAAAACAGCATTAGCAGTGAATCCCCTGAGGACCAAACCTCACAGGGGTCTGGTCCTCTGAATGGTCTCTGTGACTCCCCAGCAGCTAATGACTGAAACAGGATCCATTGCCACTGGGAGCTTTTAATTTTCTTACATTGTACAGATTGCTCTGATCCAATGCAAAGTGACAGCTACCATTTCAGTACAGCTCATTAACAGCTTTTGCAAAAGCCAGTGTGCGCCATGTCTTCACATATGCTATATTCCCGTGATCTGTGTTCGTGCAAGCCTAGAATTCAGCCTTTGAATAAGTAGTAAAATAACACAGTTGCAGGCATAATAAATGTAGTGTCTTAGATAGTTGGGTAAAACAGACAGTGTATTTAACTTATCTTGGGGCAGAACAATTCAATGCTGTACTTCAGAATAGCTTGAGAAAACTCAGGGTTTTATTTGCTTGGTGAAAGACCAGCAATAATGTATTGAAGCACAGGGAGCATGTAACAAAGAAGGCTTCCCATGAAATTTAAGAAATGTCAGAATAGTTGACAGGGGAAGAGGAAAAAGGAGACAATTCAAGAAAATTAAGGGAAAGTTCTCAAAATTGCTAAGGCACATGGAATAAGAGTTAAACATGGTCAACAAAAACAGAATAATTTATCTTGTGGTAGGTTGGGTTTGTGTATTTTTGTAAGCACTGGGAAGTAGTAGCCAGCTGTAGCATCTTCAAAATCAGTAGAAAACTCTTGCTTTAATTTATACAGGAGTGTTTATTTTCCAGCATACAAATATATAGATAAAATTGTGGCTGGGTTAGCAGTCCTGAAAAGAACTTTCTTGTGTTTATTTTTAAAATATTTTTTGTTAGAAAAGCAACAGAAGAAAAGCCTGGATTTTCCATTTCCAGAAGGACTCTTTGTGTTGGACAGGAGAATACTAGAATAGGTCCAGAGCATCCTGGTCATCTTCATCCTTCAGCTCTCTGAGAGGGGCAAGAACTGTCCAGCTTGTGGTCTACTAATTCTAACAGCATTGGGGAACTCTGGGTGTCCCAAATCAGAAGCTGTGTTGATGTTTTCCCCATTATGAGTTTGTGGGAACATATCCATATCTGTGATTCGTTCAAAGCAGTATCTGAGCATGTTAGAGTAGGTTCAAAGTCTGAAATGAAAGTGTACAGTTACAATAGATTCAGAGGACGCTGCTGAGTTGTTTTTAATGGTACAGGTTTTTATCAACCCTTCAGTTTAGTGAAACTGAAGGTATTACACATCTTTAATGGTTCCAATGAAGAGACGATCTCAGAACTGAGAGTATAAAATATTCTGTGGGTGTTTGCTGAAGGTGACTTTTGCAAGTGCAGAATGAGAAGTTTGGAAAGTCCAACAGGAAACCCTTAAGTATAAAGTCCTGAATCTGAAAGACATAAAACCTAAGAGAGGAAGCTTGGTGTGCGTGTGCTTTGCTGAGTAAAGGCAGACAAGTGGCAAGTAGTTGCCATTTAAGTTCTTTTCTTAATCTTGTTTCTGATTGATTGTGAGCCTGATTGCAGTCTAATTGCCTTGAAGTTTTGGTTAGGGCATTGAATAAACAGCATCAGATATGGATAACATAATGAGAAAAACTGTGATGTAGGTACATGTAGAGTTTTCAACCTACACACCTAAGTTAATGAAAAGCTGTAAGAAGTGGCACAATTGCTTTAAGGCAAAATTTCAATTTTGAAGAATTTTTTTTTTCTTTTATGTGGAAGATGAGAAAAGGGCAAATCCTAGGCCTGTAAAGTAGATGAGTTGAAATTATGCCATTGACGAGTTAGCAGCATACAGCAAGGTGACTTGTGTGACAGGAAGCAGTGATGTTCTCTACTATCCTACACGACTTGAAGCAAGGCAGAGGGACAAACCCAGATTCTCGTGTTTTTAGGGCAGCAGAGAACGGGATCAGCAAGGAAGCACTAAAGAATGAGGAGTCACCTTTTCAGGATGACAAATGTACCATTTAGTGTCCAATAAAAAGAGCAGATATATTGTCAATAGCAACAAAGCATAAGAAAAACTACATGTAAAAATATGTAAAACACCGTATAACCTGTTGTTTCTATCTGCAGTGTTCCTTAGACACCTCTTTTTCCTCAGTCCTTTTTTCTATCAGTATAAAACATGTCAACATGTAAAAAGAATACACACAAACACATTCAGTAAATCATGGAAGCAGAGCTCGGTTTCTGAACAAAATTAGATATAGGTCCATGGTAATATGCTTAGAGAAACAAATAACCTTCTATATAATTATAAATATGTTCATGGTGTGCACAGAAAAGATGGCTGTTGGCTTTATAGAAACTAGTGTATTGGTAATGGTGGTTTTTTAGAATAGCATTAAATGTGCATGTGAGAAATACGTTGTGTTAAGACAGAAAAGTAGTAAGTAAATATAGATGCATCTAATGGACAGAAGGTACTGTGGATTCAAAGACTTTGAGGGACTGAACCCTAGTAAACAGGGTGAGCTTCTAGTGCAAGTACATAGGTTGAGAATTACATTTTGCTACAAAGACTTAATGTTTTGGTGTTTCAGGAATGATTGTACTAATCGTGAAGATCTCTGAGAACAGTGATGAGAGGAGTAGGAAAGTGGATCAGCATTAGCTGAGGCAGCTGATTTATGGAGCTCTGGAGTAGCCAGTGTCTTCTCTAGGTAACAACTTGTCACCAATGGCTTGGCAGGACTCCTTGCTTTGAAGAAGTATCCTTATTGTGGGCTCTTAAGACCTTGCCAGGGACCTGCTGGCTCTTAATCATAGGGTGCCTCGGGGCTTGTCTGAACAGGGGATTGTGCATGTCCCATTTCTAGCAAAGCTTTGAAAAGTCTCTGTGGCTAAACTACTGCAAAGGGCCAAACTAACCCTTTGTGTGGCAATTACCCTATTCTGGCGGTATTCAACTATCAGCCTTATGAGAAAAACTAAAAATACATTTAAATTAAGCCAGTAAAGTTATGATTAAAGAAGTTGGAATTAAATTTGTAAGCAGACAGATTTTCTAAATGCAGCTGATACCATATATAGTCCCAAACCATTGGTTTAATCAGGTACCTCTCTAGTAGTAGGAGACCAGTATTGTGCCTAGTGATACACATCCCAAGTGTATTTTCCTCTCTTTGGGTTGGAAAAATAGTTTTACACAACTGCATGGTGTTTCTACAATATGCTGTGCTCTAAGGTAAGGCAAGGAAGCACCCAGCCATGTGTCTTACATCTGTGGCTGAATGCATAAGCAGCCCGAGTACTGAAGCTCTAAACAGTATGTTGTTTGTGACACTCAGAAGAAGCCTACAAGGCAGGTGTCTCAAAATTAATTATGATTATGGATTCATAGTATTTAGTGCTGCGTAGAAAATTTCATTTTCACCTCTCACTTCTCTGCAAGGTGGAAAAATTAGCTAACTACTAAGGACCTATTGAAGATCCTGTCCTGCGGCCTTTATTGCTCATTGTTCCCTAGAAGTGCAATGGTAGTTTTTCAGGTGCAAAGGTTACACATGGGAGTTAAATTGCAGGGTCAGGAGCTGCTCTTGGATGTTCATGAAGAATTCATTTGATGATGCCAGAAGAATCAGGCCTTAGGTGGTGAAATTGGGGTATTTTACTCTTTAGGTGGAAAGAGAGCATGTGTGGCCACATTTTCAGCAATATATAGTGACTGTGTACCCTTAAGAAAAAGTTCCTGAAAATAAGTACTCTGTATTGGTTCACGTGAGCAGGATGTGTTAACAGCTGAATTGCTTTGGTAACATCAACTCCAAAAATCATAGGTTTGGGGGGGGTATGTCTGTGTGTTAAATAGTAATTTCTTGCTTCTTGGGTTTTGAGATGCCACGGTTCTTGTATTCATGTTTCTAGTCTCTAAAACCATGAAAAGCTAATGGTTTTTTTTTTCTTTTGTTGGTAGTAGGACGGGAGGGGGAAGAGAGAAACTCAAGTTCTGTATTCACTTGACTTCCACAACAGGACCTTTAGGAAAGCATGGAATCCTGTAAGTGTCAGTGAAGCAAGGTGCCTCGCAAGGCTACGTGTGGTCACTGGACTGTGGACCATGTAAAAAATCAGATGTGTTGATTCTTTTCGTTACTGAGCCTATAGCTTCCAGGCTTGAAAAAGAAACAAACAGACTTCATGACTCTTCAATAAAACTATGAGTCTTGTGATGGAAGATATATCCTAGGATAGGCCTAGTGGTGTATTTCCCAGTAGAGTTTAGTTTTCTGCTGTCAAGAGATGGCTGTAACAGATCTAGGGTGAGCTTTTTGGAACTGCTTCAGCTGGCATCAGGAATTGCGGGAGGATGACTGTAGTGATCCTGTGCAGTGCCTGTGCATCTGCTGGGCTGAACTCCCAGAAAACAGTGGGTGGCAATGATTTATTTTTATTTTTTTTTCCCCTCTGCAAAGTAATGGGAGACCCTGTTGCATGGGGTCATCCAACTTGCTTTCCCCTTTCAAATACCAACATGCAGAGGGAAGGAGGTAAATGGGGGCAAATAACCTTTTTGACAAAGAGGAAATGAAATGAGGAAACTTTTAACTCTGGAAAAAAAATAATGTCTTTATTAGGATGCAGGACTAATGTTGAGTCTCTTTTTATGTGTCTGTTTTTCACAGGATGAACTTAGCTGGTTGTTCCACAGCATTCCCCCCTGCATTTAGAGGACTTGGGCGTTGGCAAAGGAGTGTGTCTAGGACTGGGTTATTCTAGCTTCAAGAAAGAGGAAATAGTATTTAAAAACCCATTTAATTAAATGACAACACTTGGGATTTCATTTAGTTCACATTACAAGAGGAATTTAGACTTCCACTGCTACCACCTGCTGCCAGGCTGAGCTTGTGTGCGTTGTTCCCATGTCTCACTGATGCAGGTGAACTTACTGCCGAACCACTTTCACAGTCCAGAAAGCATGACATTCCTTGTTACCAGTGGGAGGAAAGGCTAATTGAGAAGTGTGTATAAAAGCTGTAATGAGTAGCATTTACATGTATTGATTAGAAGTAGGGCCACCGTCTCTCATTTATCACCACCAGCAGCTGTGAAATTTTCCCCACGTCGATTGGCACGGCTCATATTCCCGCTCCTCTGGTTCTTTATTGCTTTTTCTTCCCCCCAACCGCCCTGAACCAGAGTGCTGATCCACCAGCTGGAATGGGCTGGTAATTACTCCAGCTTCTCCACCAGCTGCCACAATTGCCAAACCGCTGGAGTGAAAAATTCCATCCCGCATTTCCGATTTTTTACATTACCACTGCATAATCATATTTGACGAAAATTAACCTGGGTTAATACTTCAGGGAGCCATTTGCAAGTAAATTGATAAGCTGAGTGCTGTAAAGGCACACAAGGGCTAAAGACTTTAGGAAGCTGCACACAACAGCCCACTGACTGTGCTGTTTTAATACGCGCACACCTTCTGACCATCTTAATTAAAAGTGGCCTGTGGGTTCTGTCCTCCAATCTCCTTAAACAGAGCGTGGCTCAGGAGGAAGAAGAGGATGGGTTATACACTCAAATTAAACTCTGCTGTACCTGTCTCATGGCAGCAGTGCAACGGCTGTGAATCAGTGCACTTTTCCTCCCTTCTTCTAGACTCAGAAACGAACACTGTTAGATGGGAAACTTGTTAGATGAGGTTGAAATCAATGGAAATTTTCCCCACCAAGTCAGTGGAGCTGGATGCAGGTTGGAGAGCCATTTTCCCCACCTTTAATAATGGCATGCGGGTCAATGGGAGAACAGAGTTGAGCCCGTTGGGGAATGTATATATTTGTATGTGTATATATATATTTTTTGCTTTTCAATTAAGGCAGCTGCACTGTTTCAAATGCATACCTTTGCTTTAGGGTTGATCCTGGACTTCTGAGATACGTGAAAAACCTCCCTATGAGACTTTCGTGGTTTATAAATCCACTCTTTCTTTGACTTAAGCTTTTAGAGCATTTGGCATCTATCTTATTTGGGTCAGGATTGCATCAAATAGTTATTTGTCGTTTTCATCAGGGTTTCGTGGGGCAGGGTTGTTTGGAGATTTTTTGGAAAAAAAGATTTTCAGTTTGTTCTTCACTTTTAAATCAAGTAGTGGTATGTGTTTATTTTTTTCTTTTAAAATTCTTTTTTGGTAAATACTTTGTAGCTAATTAATTGAAAGAATAAGTTTATCACAGATAAATCAACAATAATTTTATAACATGCTTGTACAAGGATCCAGTAAAAAATTAAACCAGAATCATTTACTTGCCGAAATACAAGACTGCTCAAGTGGTAGGTCCCACTGAAGCTTTCCTTGATGCCAAAGCTTGGACTTAATTCTCTCCAGTGTGGGCTCTTTGGTAGATCCTTGCTTGATAATTCAGGGAGAGAATAAACAAACTTTCTTGCTTTAGGAAGACAGGTGAAATTCACTGTATTTCATCATCTTAGTTGATTCCTATAATGTTTTTCTGACTTGTGTATCGTGTACTGGCAGCAGGCTGGTGGCATGCAGAACACCATCAAGGTGGCATTAGCAATGGAGTTACGTAGCAGCTGTGCATCCAGACAGGAGGAAACAGTTGCCAGCTGGACGATGCTGCCTGGCTGAACTCCCTGTGCAAAGCCCCCTGAGCTCCACATGGAGCCTTGGGGTGTCCCATCTCTTGTGCCCCAGGAACACCTCTAGAGATGATGAATGGGCATGTGGAAGCTGTAAGAGCTATTTAAATTACTTAATCTCTACATGAAAAAGAAAAACTATCAGAAGATGAGTAAACACAGGAAAGACATGGACCTGTTGGAAAGAGTCCAGCAGAAGGCCACAAAGATGACCAGAGGGCTGGAGCACCTCTCTTCTGAAGACAGGCTGAGAGAGTTGGGGCTGTTCAACCTGGAGAAGAGAGGTCTTCGGGGAGACTTTAGAGCAGCCTTCCAGTATCTGAAGGGAGCCTAAAGGAGAGCTGGAGAGGGACTCTTTGTCAGGGCGTGGAGTGACAGGACAAGGGGTAATAGTTTTAAATTGGAAGGGGAGATTTAGACCGGATACTAGAAAGAAATTCTTTACTGTGAGTGTGGTAAAGCACTAGAACAGGTTGCCAGAGAAATTGTGGAAGCCCCATCCCTGGAAGGCTGGATGGGGCTTTGAGCAACCTGGTCTGGTGGGAGGTGTCCCTGTCCAGGGCAGGGAGGTTGGAACTCAACGGTCTTTAAGGTCCCTTCCAACTCCAACCATTCTATGAAATAAAAATGTATGCATCAGGGTTGAAGAGACCAAGGCAGTTGTATTATTTGTTAAGAGGACTCAGGAGAGAGATGCGGATGGGGTTATTTAAAATTATACTTTGTCACTAAGGTCCTCTGAAGAGCCATGCTTCCTGTAACAGAGCTTCCTCTTAGAGGTATGATGGCGGTGGGAGCAGCTTAGAGTAGGTTGCCATGAAATTATAAGCCTGGTACCTGGAGACTACATCCTTTTTATTGAAAGGTGCAGTATTTGGTTTTTTCTTTTAAGAAGCATAAACCCTAATCACGTGGAAAATTATCTTTCTATTATGTCATTTGATTTAAATAATTGGGGTTTGCCAAAAGTAGCTTAAGTTAAAATTTGCCTTATATATAGAGATTTACCCTGCTGCTAGTGAGAACCTGAGGATTTCTGTGCTATTTTGTGTCATTTGAAATCTCGGCAGTTTCAGAGAATTCCAGGAGGAAGAATATTGCTTTAAAAATGGTATTTACATGATTTTTAGTGGCTTTACTATATATATATATTATTTTTTTTTGCAAATAAACTCAGTTTTATTTTATAAAATCTTCTTCGTTGTACAGGAGAAAGGGTAGCCAAACCCTGAATTTCTTATTTAAGCCTGAGGCTGAGCTGTATGTACTGTGGCAGATGTACCAGCCCTGTATAAATCCCTGTTAGGAATTTGGTGTGGGGGTTTCCGTGGCAAATAGGATACGCTAAAGAGCACTGCTGGTCAAAACTCTCGTGCATGAGGTGAGCTTGTCTTAGCAAGTGGTACTAAAAACTGAGGTGGGAGCTTCAGTACGTGGCCCATCAACAGTAAATCGGAAAGGAATGAGCCCTTTCAGTTTTGTTTTCTTCAACTGCACAGCTTCCCAGGTCTGCCTTATCATTTTCACGCAGCCAAATTGTTGTCTGTGTTACTGTCTGCTCAGCTGTTTCTGTGAACGCTGTCTTTCAAACCTAAATGGGATTGCACGGGGTGGCGTGGCAATTCGGAAAATATATGAAGAAAACCCAGGAACTACGCCTGTCATGCTGTATTCCCCTGGCCTGGAAGCACTTTGACTGGTTGTTTTTTCCTTTTTTTTTGTTTTTTATGTAGAGTGTCTTGTGCGTGCCGGATGGAAAGTCGGCGCTGGGCATTTGTCACCATGTGTGGTAATGCAGGGGAAAGCAGTTCTTTTCAGAGCTCAACTGTAGCACTACGTGAAATCAATGGCTAAACAATCTAACACAATTGGTCACATATTGATAGAATTAAACACCGCTGTTAACGTGACTTGTCATTGATCTGACAAAAACAGAGTCCAGGGTAAAAGTTGCCTGAAGCCTTTAGACTCCGTGTTTATGTAGCAAAGGTTGGGAAATTATTCGCTCCATCTGCTTCTATACATAATTTTATTCTTTTTTTCATTTTTGCTGACAATACTCCTCACTCTAGAAAACACTTGCAGAACTTTAACCTCTATGTTGTCAGACACCTGCGAGTGCACAGCGGCCTCCCCACCGTGCAAATCCTCTCTTGGTTCAGGGCATTGGGTCTCTCTCTCTCCCTGTGCATGTGGGGTTGGCATGCTTACAGAAGTCCCAGGAAAATTCCCTGGGCTGGGAGCATTGGGAAACTGGTGAGCACAGAGACATGGTCATCTGGATGAGCAGCAGGCAGTTTTGCCAGCAGGCAGACCCAAAAGGGTGGAGTACAGAGCAGTACTGGCTTCGAAATGGGGGATATCTCGGGAAAGCAGAAACAGCCAGATACCTTCAGGGGCACAACGTATCTGGCTCATGCCTGTTGTCGTGTAGCGGCTATGGTTCAGAGGGTAAAAATACCGATAAAAGACAGCAATTAAGAGGTTCTCTGCTAATATCACTTGAAAATAGTCTGCATTTCAGGAATTGTTTTTATTGAGCTCCACCTTTGCATCTGCAGTTTAGCTGTTGGCCTTTTGTTGGTGTGTCAGAATCCAAAAGGTGTTACATTATGGAATCTCCAGCTAACTGGAATAATTCCTGTGCCTGCCGGAAACAAACGCCTAATGAGGGCCTGAAATACCTGAGCAAATTGCTCCAATGTGTTTGTTTGCAGGGGAGAGTTGTTCTTAATGCTGCCGAGTCCTCCGGTCTGACCTACAAGTCATGCTTCGCTTTTAGGCTGATTGCAAACCTGCTAATGTTTTCTAAAGTACCATAAGAGGAAGGAGCCAGGGTTTGTAAAAAGTGTATCTTACTGGTAACTTGTAGTCACAACATGTCAGCTTTGCGTTTCTGCACCATTCACGGTGTCAGGAAAGGCATTCTCACCTGCTCCGCACTCGCAATCACTTCTCTCCACCGCTCCTGCTGCTCTTTGCATCTCAGATGTCTATCTTTTTCTTTTTCTTTTTCTTTTTTTTTTTTTTTTCTGTAATCTTTATGTTGTGTTAGAGGTTATAGGTATTTGAAGCTTGGGATAGTGGGTGTTGCTTCATTGTTTATCCGCTGGCTGCCAAGCAGGGGCATCACTGGTGATGGTGTGTGGCGCCACTGGGCAGCCTCAGCACCCCAGGGTGAGCAGCACCAAAAGTCTTCCGCACACCTTGGTTTGAGGGGAGAGCACGGAGGAACTGTGTTTGGTGGGGAGGGGGGTTTGTTTACTTTTTTCCCCGATGTTACAGTTGTATAATAAAAGCTTTCCACCCATGTTCGGTGTAGATATTGCTGGTGGATTGTTGTTGCCTGTGGCAGCCACAATGGCAAGATTTGCTGTGCTGTATGCAGCCCTGGGACTCTGAGGCAAGTTATCACACCTGCACGGCTCCCTCCTTTAATTCACGAGCCTTTCAAAAATGTAGGGAGGGAGGGAGAAAAAACTTTAATGTACACCGCAACCTAGTCGTAGTGGGGAGAGAGTCAGAAAAGACTTACACTGCTTACTTGCACTTCTGGCAACATTACAGAAGCAGACAGGTTTCTTCTGAGTGGAATATGAGTTTTTCCAAGATTATTAGTAGGAAGACATTCCCCCCAGTAGGAAAGGAGCAAAGATACCTTGTGCACAGTAATTGCATTCTCGCAGTCTGAAGCTCTGTGGGACATGGTGATGGTGTTAATCCATCTTCTCCACATCCTTGTCATGAAACACAAGTTCATTGGTGGTATATGCATCTGAACTGGAAATGTGAAATGCTCGGAAAATATTACCATATGCTGAAGTCGAAAGCTAATTGCCCATCATGACAATTCCCAGTAGACTCATACATCTGAAGTCTCAGTGTGAACACTAAAAGCTCATTCCAGGGGTTAAAGAACCCTACTGACAGATGGGATGTCAGGAGGGAGATGTAATTGCACAACAGAAGTGGTAACCTCTACAGCTTGGGAAAAGAATAGGGCACAGCTCCTGCATCTTCAAAGAAATAGCTAAGACCAGGCCTTTGAACTCTATCAGGAAAGATCACCCCACCAAGAAGGCACCAATGTGATGTGGCCTTCCTTCATACAGATGCTGTCTTCACCCCTCCTCACTCAGTTGTACCCTTCCCTTTTCCTAAAGTGATCTGAAAGTCCTACAACTTGGTAATGGTTTCATGAACTGACCTGATGAAGAAGGCAAACAGCGTGTGAATACCAAACATCATACTGCAGTGTGATGGCAAGAGAAAGAGAGCGCACACCCAGGCTTTCTTTCTCTTATCTTTCTATGCAGTGGTTGGAGTAACTCTCATAAAAGTTGTTTAGCAATTGTGCTTGGGTGGTTTGAATGCTTTTATAGCGCCTGCAAAATCTGTCAGAGCAAGAATAAATGATGTGAAATGAATTTCAGGTGTTTCAGACTGGATCCACATCTGAATAGAGTCTGCTTTCACTTGCAGTAGGGAATTTAAGGTATTTTTGTCAGACATAAGGTTGCACTTTTTTTTTTTTTTCAGTAAGAGGCCTTATATGTAATGGTGTATTCTTACCAGAAGGAATTAAAATACAGCTCAATTTAAAGTGAGGAGACTACGGTGATCTATGTCAGTATCATTTTTGTGCTGCATTATTACGGAAAACTCAGAAATGCTCATCAGATTTCGTCGCTTGTTGCAAATAAAATGGATTAAAAAATAAGAAGCTCTTCACGTTTACTTGTTGCACCTTTACCTTTTAGAAGAGAAAGGTTAAGGTCTTCATTGACATTTTAGCTTCTAAGTTCTAAAGCACCAGACTTTTTGACCAAAATCCCCAAATCTAGTCCTTAGAACTGCAAGTCTATGTTTGCAGTGTTTCCCTTTGAATTTTTTAATCATGGGATGTTTGCAGTGCTTCCCTTTGAATTTCTTTTAATCATTGGCAAAAAGCAGTCCTGTCAAACAGCTGCTAAAATTTTGTGTCAATTAACTTTTGATAGACTTCATGGGATATAGGAGTAACAACAAAATCTGCCCTGAATTTGTCCCTATTTGCTAGAATAACGGTGCTTAATTTCAGATGAGGAGGTAGTTAAATAACTACACGTAACCTTCAGATTAATGTTATTTCATCACTTTCGTTATTGTGTAACACTCTAACTGAGAATTAATGCTAAATATCCTCAATAGACTTGCAGGGGTGTATTGTGGGCACTGGAGACGTTTTAAACAGTGCAGCCAAATGAGTGAGGTTTCTGTGGTGTCTTTATCTTTTTGTGTCCATGAAGTGTTTAGTTCTTATTACAGCTTACTTATACAGCCTAGGATTGAATTTTTTTTTTTTCCCCTTAACTTAGACAATTGGCTGATCAAGGACAGCTTTTTAAACGGGGTTGAGAGATCTGTAATAAATTATCAAAGACCTGTGAAGCCAGCTTCATAATAAATTATCCCAAGTCTCGTGCAGTCCCTAGCATTGCAATTGGAATTCACGGGAGCCTGGTCTGACACGTCTCAGGAGAAAGTCTTAATCCTTCAAGTGAAAGCCTGAGAAACTTGGCATGACAGAGTGTATAAGATAAAGCCATGATGATCTGCCAAGACTGTTTTAAAAATTTTGTGCTTAATGGCCTCAGCTCTATTTCTCACTGGTATTGTTCTTCCTCCGATGGGTCTTTATTGACATGGTGAAATATGGATGGGCCAATAGGATGGGTGAACTTTTAATTATCTTTGTGCTACACCTCTCTTGCAGTGAATACCATAGGTTCTTGGTTTCATAAATATTTGCACGTGTCCATAACCTTACTGGTACAATTCCACCAATGGGACCAGAACTGCACCACCCTCCCTCCCGCCGCCCTGGTTTATGGTAACAGGTGCAGAGTGAGCAGGGTAGACAGTATTTGCAGCCACTTGCATCATGAGAGATGGGCGCAATGCTTAATGGAGGCTGCTGCCCCCTCACCACCCTGTGATGTCTCTATCCCCTGTATCAGATGTAGGGTAAAAGAAAGCACGTGCAAACATGCCTGCAGGATCAAGAGCTGGATGCATTCATTTTACTGCAGTTGTTTTTTTGATTCTCAGGTGTATTTGGATAGAGCTGAACTGAACAAGGCTCAGAGGGATCTATAAAATCTTCTGGGGGAAAAAAAATCTGAAAATATCTTTTCTCTACATAAAATTGTAATGACATTGAAGTGTATTCAGTGGAGACTTTCTAGCGTAGAAAATGTGTTGCTTCGGGAAGACAAGATTCTCCCTTTTAGGGTAACATTCCTAATTTTTTCTGTAAGAGTGTTGTGAAAGGCTTCTACCTTACACATGATATTAGAGCAAGATTCTCTATTCCTATATCCTGCGCTGATTTAGCTTTTGATAGAAGTTCTGTGTTTTTGGAGAGCGACAAAAGGGAACATGTTGCTGTGCCAGAGCAACTGGAATCAAATAATTACCCATTGAATCAGTCAGCTAACCAGGGGATTAAAGGTTAAAAAAAAAAAACAAAACCAAAACACAATCCATGTAAGATTCATTAATGTTTGTATGTGATATGGCAAGTTTGGAATGACGGATGTATGTCATGCCTTGCAATATCATATGGATAAAGCATCCACCTAGATCATACAGTTCTGTATTATCTGTATTGCAGTGTTTTCTAAATACCAGAGAAGGATTGTATATTACTTTGCAGTGTGTTTTAAAGCATTAAAAAGCTGAGATTTTGGTGTATGCCCAGGAGCCAGTCTGCCCAGGCATTAATATTAGTGCTATTCTTCCCTTTTGATTGAAACTCCTCTGGAGGGGGAGGCAACCAGTAGCTTCAGCATCAGATTATTAACGTTGCTGACATACGGAGGAACTGCTGCTAAAGTTGCAAGGTTTAACCAAATGGGTAACCACAGTATGCTATTTCTCCAGAAAGATGTTCACTGCTCTGCATAATGCTGTGTCCCCTGGCCTTGACCCAGCAAGGCGCTTACATCCAGTTTCACGTACAGGGATAATGAACTGGATCAGTCCAAGAGGACCTCCAGCATTTCACATGATAAATCATCCCTGCAGGAATCTCCTGCAGTCACCTCGGCAGAACTTGGGAAGCAGTGGAGAAAAACTTGGGGGTTTGGGAAAGATCTCTATTGGAATAAACGTGTCACAGGGTCATGGTTTAACCCTAGCCAGCAGCTCCAACTATACAGCTGCTCACTCACTTCCCCCAGTTGCAATGGGGAGAGAACTGGAAAAGTAAAAGTGAGGAAAAACCTGTGGGTTCAGATTAAAAAAAAAAAGTTTAATAGGTAGAGCAAAAGCTGCACACACAAGCAAAGCAAAACAAGAAAATCATTCCCTGCTTCCCATTGACAGGCAGATGTGCAGCCACCTCCAGGAAAGCAGGGCTCCATCACACATAATGGTTACTTGGGAAGACAAATGCCATCACTCCAAACATCTCTCTTTCCTCCTCCTTCTCCCCGCTTTATATACTGGAGTATGACACCACATGGCATGGACCTCTGGTCAGCTGGGGTCAGCTGTGCTGGCTGTGTCTCCTCCCAACGTCTTGTGTCCACTGTCAGGGCAGTGTGAGGAGCAGAAAAGGCTGTGACTGCTTAGCAAAATTCAAAACCACCAGTGTGCTATCAAAAGTCTTTCCCATTCCAAATCCAAAAAAATAGCATTACACCAGCTGCTAGCAAAAAAAAAATTAACTCTATGCCAGCTGAAACCATGACACACAGGAATAATAGGTAACTGATGATTAAAGAAATCTTATTAGGTAAAATGAGTATTTCTTAAAAATACATATGTATCTACTCATATTTATTTATTTTTACACATGATGTGAGATTGGTAGTTTTTGAAGAGCTAGCATGTAGTTATCCGACAGCATTCCCAGCACTGAAAACTTACACGCTTCTCAAATTCTTGCAAATCTGAGTAAAATTAACACCAGTTAATTGTCACAATTAAATGCTAATTTTCGGTTGGCTTGGGTGAGGGTTTTCTTTTAATCAAAGCAATATGGGAGGGTGATCTTGGTCCTCTTGTTTCGTCTCCACATGAATCATGTCTAGCCTTACGTGAGACCAGGACTATTGCAAGCAGCTTCTTTCCTTGGTAGCTGGGTGAGTTGTGCACTGATGCTGCGTTCAAGATGCCAAAGAACACAAAGGGTAATTCTCTAAGTGCCAGAGCTGGGCTCCAGGAGGACCGAAGATGGCTAGGGCTGACCTGGCCTCAAATCCCATGTCATGAAAACACCAAGGGTGTGTGCGTGGCTTTCTTTGTAGAACAAGAAATATAGCTATTTTTAGTAAAAGACGAGGGAGAGGAACGCGCATCTTGGAGAACGTGAGATTATGGTGTTGTGAGGTATTGGCTTGGGAAGTCAGAGACTTGGTTTTGTGTCCTAACTCAGATCTTAGTGCTCCCAGACTCAGTCCAATTTTGCAAAATTTTGGCATCCTAAAGAAATAAAATTTGCAAATATGTTTTTGTTTAATGTATTGGGCATTTGGGAATTAAATGACATAAGAGAATTATGCTTGTTTAAGTTTTGTTTTTGAATAGGAAAATGGTTATATATTTTTAGCTCAATCCTTTATGTCAAATTGGCTGTTGCATTAGCTCTTTCTAATCCCGCACTTTGTACAAGAGATTTCATGGTAATAGGTGCTGTATACATACAGGACAAAAAGATGGAGCTCCCCCCAAAAGTTACAGCATTTTTGAAAAATAAGGAAAACTTAACAATGGCAGGAATATTACATTAGATAGTGGAAATGTAACAAATTTGGGACTCTGTTTCCACTAAGCGTTAATTAATTCCCAAACATGCCAAAATGTTCCCAATCTTCATAAACCCATGGCCAGTGTCTGGCGGGACCGAACCCTATAATGCTCAAACAATCATGATACTGATGAACAGGAGTTTTGGTAAAGCTTTTTCTTCATTTTATTAGTTTTTACAGGATGGAAAAGAACAGGTTATACACCAGCTAGAAACAGCACGTATTTTGCATACGTTGAAAAGCAAACAACATAGAAATAGCATGGCATTGATACACATGAGAAAAATTGCATCAATACTTTAGTCACACATCAGCTTACGAATACTCTATTGATTGGTTTTTCTTCCAGCATCAAGATAAGATTAGTGTTACATGCATGGAGCTTCCTTGGCTATAGGATGCAAGGATTAGTGATCGGAGCATGGGGACTGGTAGTCAAGAAGCCCTAAATGGCACAAAACACTTCACACTCTCTTTTCTTGTTTTACCTCCCTGTTCTTGTGAACAGAGAGATACTTTCATACTTGCCAGTCTTACACGTCTGATGTCAAGTATCTATTGGACAATGTAAGCGATTTAAAAATACTTTGTGTGCAGAAAAGCTGCTGCCTGTTATTCTGGTCCATGAGTGTCCTTTTCACACTTGTTTGTGGGTTTTTTTTTTTTGCTTTGTATTTGTTCTGGCAGCTGAAAGCCCAAGCTAACTGTTGTGTCACACGCTGCATAAGTATGTCACAGGAGATATTGCTTGTGTTTCAGGAACCAGTGCCTGCTCTGTAGGTCAGGGTTAGGTGCCACTGCTTGCAGACAGCTCCCTCCACCGTCCCCAGAGGCTTTATGCCTCCTCTTGGAAGAGGCATCTTTGTGTCCTCCATCTCTCTGCCAAGTAACGTGCCTTCCCCTCCAGAGCTTGCTATGCGTTTCCACATCTCAGGAATGCGGAGGAGTTCTTCAATGAGGTATATTATTGAAGACACTAATGGAAATAATAATAAAAGGAATCGGTTCCTTAGGAGAGTTAAGTTTTCCCAAGTATCAAGTCCTGTTCAAAGTTTCCTCCCTTATTCTCCCTTGTGTGTTTTTTGTAGGAGCAAGGGAAAGTAGGCAAAACAAGTCACATAGCTGTATGTCGTGACAAATAGATAATATTAAGCAGCTTTAGTGGTCTCTCCTGTTGAAGTGCTGCCACTCTCCCTGACAATTTGGGCATGCTGACCAAAAAGGATAGAAAGGAGAATTGAGCTGTTGCAAAGGAAAGAGAGAGCGTACCCTACTGGAAAAGAAAAAAAAATTTAGATTACTGTCTTCCCGAGGAAAACATTTTTATTAACTAGCTTTGCTTTACAGCTTTAAAAAGACATAGTTTTCCTTGTCATCTCCTGACTACATTTGTGACAAGAAAGTGCTTCTGAAGTGAAGTAGGCTTCTGAGTTTGTAAGATGTGGTGTTTGATACAGTTCAGTTTGGTGTCTGTTAGAGCTTCTGTCGCTGGCCTTATTGGAAATGAGTTAAAGTGTGGGAGTAATGGGAAGGACCTGCTTGCTTTTATATTCTTACTTAAAATCTTCTTAGGGTCTTATGAATACTCTGTTTAATAACAACCTGCTTTCTCCCTTAGTTACCTATTTCAGGTACAAATCCATCACTGAAACTCCAGTTCTGTGCTAGCACATGCCAAGGTACGTGCCCTGTGAGAAAGTCGCCAGCTCACAGTCCAAAGTAGTAGGCACTGAACTCCTGCATGTTTTATGAGCTTTTGGAGTCTGGCAGAGCCTCATATTTGCCATATTTGCCTTCTACCTTCAA
>VXBJ01006705.1:76051-98302 GCA_013400055.1 Nycticryphes semicollaris | reverse complement strand
TTTTTTTTTTTTTTTTGAGTGAGGGGGAAGTGAGAGAGAAAAAAAAATGAAGAAATTGGACAGGTAAACATGCTTCGCAGAAGGATTTTAACACACCACTGCTTTTATTTTAAGCATAGTGTTGTTTCTATTTAGTAGCTCTGCTGCCAAGCTCCAAATCCAATCTGGTTCAAGATTCCCCTGGGCGTCCCCTTTCCTGAATTTGTTGTGAGTCAGGAAGTTTTCTACCTGCCTTTTGGTACCAGAGGGGAAGCACTCATGCCTTTCTGTGTTGGTGTTTATCTGGTTTGCTCCCATCAGGAGATCAGATACTCCTTTGGGCATGACTTACCCCTGTGGCTGCGTTCGTGACAAGCTGGCAATCCTCAACAGGAATATAGTCTGGGCCAGCTTCCCTCTAGTTTCATAGGGAATAGGTCAAAGACCTTCCTTTTCAGGCTCAGGTTTGTGCATTTCCAGTCTGCAACTGAATACATGGTTCATCGTGCCCCTAATCCAGTCTCTTGGTTAGCCGCTTCTCCCAGCTTGATGAGTCCATGTTCACTAGCAGGGTATACTGGTTATGTGCAGAAAGACATTGCATATGCTCTCCCAAAAGCTGTGTGTAATGCTAAATGCTAATTTGTCAATGGCAAAAGTTCAGTGAAGAATGCAGTGTTCTTTGATAGGAATTTAATTTCTTTAAAGGCTTTCCGTGTCATGGTAAGTTTAGCCCTTTTTGCCAGTGATACATAGAATCATAGAATTGTCTGGGGTGGAAGGGACCTTTAAGATCAGCTAGTCCAACCATCAACCTAACTCTTGACAAAAAGTCATCACTAAACCATGTCCCCAAGCACCATGCCAACCTGGCTTTTGAATACCTCCAGGGATGGTGCCTCAATCCCTTTCCTGGGCAGCCCATTCCAATGCTTGATAACACTTTCCATGGAAAAAATTTCCTGATATCCAATCTGAACCTCCCCTGGTGCAACTTGAGGCCATTTCCTCTTGTCCCATCACCTGTGACCTCGGAGAAGAGACCGACTCCCCCTGGCTACACCCTCCTTTGAGGGAGTTGTAGAGAGCCAGTAGGTCTCCCGTCAGCCTTCTCCAGGCTGAACACCCCAGCTCCCTCAGCTTCTCCTCACAAGGCTTATTCTTCAGACCCCTCACCAGCTCCGTTGCCCTTCCCTGGACCCGCTCCAGCACCTCAATGTATTTTCTTGTGGGAAGGGGCCTAAAGCTGGACACAGCACTTGAGGGGGGGCCTCCCCAGTGCCCAGGACAGTGGGACGATCATCTCCCGGGTCCTACTTACCACACTGTTCCTGATCCAGGCCAGGATGGTGCTGGCCTTCTTGTCCACCTGGGCACACTGCTGGTTCATGCTCAGTCCACAATTGACCAACACCCCCCAGGTCCTTTTCTGCCAGGCAGCTCCAGCCACTCTGCCCCAGGCCTGTAGTGCTGCAGGTGCTTGTTGTGTCCCAAGTGCAGGACCTGGCTCTTGGTCTTGTTGATCCTCATCTCATTGGTCTCAGCCCATCTATTCAGCCTGTCCAGATCCCTCTGCAAAGCCTTTCTGCCCTCCAGCAGATCCACACTCCCACCCAGCTTGGTGTCATCTGCAAACTGACTGAGGGTGCACTCAATCCCCTCATCCAGATCATTGATAAAGAGAACCAGATGTGATCCTCCTGATCCTAAATACTCTTTCCCTGTATCTCATCCATCCAGAGCACATATATTGAAAATGCATTGGTTTGTGGTGCAGTTCTGAGAATCTTTTTTCTTCCCATCCAAGCTACAAATATGTTTTAGCATTAGATTTTCAGATATTGTGTGGAAAATGCTGGATATACCGAAATAAAAGGAGAGTGAGTTGCAACTCGGGCCTTTTCCTTATTTTTCAGATGGCAGGGGAAAAAATTAAGAAATAAAACTGCAGCTCCCCCTTCAATTAATTTCTTGAATATGCTTTGCCTCCTGTGATTGCTTCAGGTTCTTGAGGTGAATGATTTACAGAATGTAAATAGGTGTTTAAAAACAAACTACTGGTGTAGTTTAGTACTTTAATTCACCTTTGCAACTAGATACATATAACCGTAGCAAACTGCAGAAGCAAAATTTTGCCTGAGAATGAGGCAGTGGAGGGAACTGACTTTTAGAGGAATATTACTGTTGTAATTCTTTATCTTTTGGAATGATGCTGAAATGTAAACTCTAAGGGAGGAAGGAGGGAAATTGTATTTCTGCTAGTGTAGGAGTCAGCCTGCTTGCGTTTCTGTGTCTGAGTTATCTGAGGACAGTTTTACTCAAAAAAGAGAGAGGGAAAGGGGCAGATATGTATACACACACGTGTATTACAGCAAACAGGTTATTTCCAAAATGTACTGAATAAATAAAACTTACATTGAATAAAATAAAACTTGTTAAAAGCCTTCTTCCAGTGGTTTGCACCATAGTCAGAAAATCCAGATGAGCAACAAAATAAAACGCATCCCTTTTGCATTAAGCTTGCATTAACGTTGTTGTCCTGTTTGTGATATTTTGATTGTCACATCCATTTTGGTTTGCTTTGGTCTTAGATTGTTTTCAGTGAGCTTTTAGCTGGTGCGAGTGTATGGTGCTTCCCCACTGTTTGATGTTTTAACTGAGTATGGACCTATTAAAAAGGAAGTGGAGTTAAATTTCATTGGTCGCATCTCCCCTTCTCTTTCAATTTCTAATTCTTTTTTAGCAGACTAATGTTTTAAATGTGGCAGGCAAATCTTTTCTGTTATAAACCAGTACTTCATATATAACCAAATGGTCCTTGTTCAGCAGTCACCTTGCAAATCAATGAGAGTCTTTCCACGGGCCATGCCAAGCCCTTTCTACTGTTGGGAGGCTTATGTTTTTTAAGTGCTTTGCCAGACCGAGGTTTAAATAATCAAAGCAGCACACTACAGGGAAAGCATTGGGTTGTTTCACACCCTCTGCAGTCATTTACACCCTTGTCAAGTCTGTGGAAGAATGTTTCCTCCCATTCTTCCCAAAATGACAGGGCTGCACCTCACGGCTTGCGTTGGCATGAGAAAGTACTGATTGATATTTGATTGGACCCTCTGTGTTTAAAATTATTTTCAATTATTTTGTCGCTGTAGTTCTTAGGACACTAACTAGCCATTGCTTTTGCCTGTGATGTGATGTCCGGCCCTCTGGTAGGAGCAAGTCTGTTGTGGGCCTTTGCTGGCTCCCATGGGCCTTCCACAGCTTTGCAAAACTGTTATGTTCTTAAAGTATAAAATCATGTTGCAAAATGCTGTGCTCGACTCTTGGAGTTCCTTGTCCAGAAGCAGAGCTGGTACTTCTGGTAGCTAGTTGTGGTTGTGAAGTCCCATACCGGTGGTGATATGACATTATTGGGAGATTTGGTGTAGGGGAGGAATTTGTAGAGTGGGACTGATGGTTGGACTCGATGATCCCAAGGGTCTCTTCCAACGTGAATGATTCTGTGATTCTATGATTATTATGCACCGTCAGCCTTAAACCTAGTGGAAGGCTCCAAATGACTGAGGCTCACTTTAAGAGGTTCATGTGTCGTTGCTGGCACATGACAACAGAGATATAGAGAAGAAGAAACAATTTTCTCCATTGCTTTTATAACACTAAAAGTTATTTTAGGACTTTTTGGTGTTTCTACTGTTTTTTTTTTTTTTAAATTGTTAGAAATATTAGTGGAACCAGCTAGTCCTCTTTAATTAAGTATTAATTAAGTATTAATTGATTATTGAATTTGTGTTTGGTAAGGACTTTTCTAACTATATTGTTGGAATCACCTGAAAAAAAAAATTGTTATCAAACCCCATCAATCAGAGGTGCCCCCCAACAATAAACCAAACCCAAAAATATTCCAGATCTTAAAAAAGGGGAAAAAAAACCTTTGAAAAAGGTAATAATAATAGTTTAATAATAAGATCTCGGCTCTCTTATTTGCTTTTGAAAATGAAAGCAGATAAAGGTACAACATTCTGGGGGAGGGTTGCATTCTTTCTGTTGACCTGAGAATGCACAAGGGAATGTTTCTGAGTCTTATCGTCACTTGCTACCACCTTAAATCCTGCAAATTTAAATACGAGCCTCTTTCTTTAGAGAGCAACCCTATTGATGTCTAGGTGTACGCTTGGGTAAAAAATACTTTTGCTTGTGTGAGTGGAGCTACTCACAAGAGGAAAGTCCCCTTCCTGCGTAGAAGTAAGTTTGATCCAGCCTGTGTAGTATCAGCCCAGTTATTTGCAGGGACACAGTGGGAAGCAGAAGCAATTTCTCTCATATTGTGCATCAAAATCCATTCAGATTTCCTAGAGAGACTGCTTTATTTCCACTTTATTAAATGTAGTCTGGCTTATCCTCCTGCCGATGGTGTGTGTGTGGTTTTTTGAGTGTATCTTCCTTTATTTATTGTAATATGGGAATATTGTATTTTGCAGTCTGTAAATTAGATACTTAATTCAATGCAGTGGCAGAACACAAGAGTGTTAAAAATATCCAATTCCAGCAGACAAAGCCAAGGGATGTTTAAAGCTCGGTGCATATAATGTTTATATTACATTTAGTACTGTGTTATTGCACAGGATGCTTATTGTTAATGTCTGTAGGGACAATCAGTTCCAAAGATTTCAATTTCAATAAACTGATTATGCAGTTCCACCACATACAATTAGGAAGCTAGTAATGAAATGGTTATGAAGTCCCCTGGCATTCCATAGTTGTTTTTTTTAATTTTGTAAATAACATCAGGAGCATTCTGGGGGGAAGTGTTTATTATTGTTTTAAAAAAAAAAATACATTTGAGATTACTAGTTATTACGAATCCAGTCTCAGCAACAGGAAGGAGATAAGCTGTTTCCACATTATTAAATGCAGGATGCCTAGGGAATTGAGGAGATTTATCCTTTTTATAAATATATTAAATATTAATGAATAGTGATTACAGAAATTAATGTATAGCTGCATTTAATTTTCTAATAACCTTTCATAGCTTTATTCCTTTGTTACAAACAATGCATATTTAAATACAGCCCCTTGACAAATACCTTGGGTGACTACAGAATGGTCTTGCCCACTGATCAGAGCGCTACACGCACTTCAGTGTATGAGAGAGAGAGAGGATGAAGTGGAAAGAGTTTGAATCTCAAGAAGAGAGGCATCTCGCATCTTCTGAGGGGAAAAACAGGGGCAATACATGGAGGATTCGGAAACTTAGGAAAGGTTGCTGTATCTTACTACAGGCTACACTTGTCCCTTTGGGGAGACAGCGTCTATTATCGCCTATTGTGAAAAACCTAAAAACCTGGTTTGCTCTTTCTCATCAGTTTGTGTGGAATGTTTTGAGCTTCTATGACTCAATTTTCTTTAGGTTTCTTGGGAAGAATGCTTGCATTTATCTCGTGTGCAACTTTTTGTCCCTATAAGTCATGGTTTTTACCTTTCCAGCTGCCAATAACATTTATCATTGTTTTGTGGTTTATTTTTGCTTTCATTTGAGCTCAGGTCTAGGCACAAAATGGCTCCAGTAGAAAGGTCAGTTCCAGTTCTGACATGGAATTGTTGCATCACCTTGGACAGGTTAACCTTGGGCAAGATCACCGCGCCAACAATTAATCCCTGTACCTAAGTTTTCCTATCAGTGAAATAGGTGGGGGACATTTGATTTCTTTTCACAGAGTGCTCTGGGGTTGGAAGGGATCTCTGGAAATCCTCTAGTCCAACACCCCCTGCCAAACCAGGTCCCCCTAAAGCTGGTTGCACAGGAACTTGTCGTGTTGGGTTTGGAATGTCTCCAGAGATGGAGACTCCACCACCTCTCCGAGCAGCCTCTTCCAGGGCTCTGCCACGCTCAAAGGGAAGAAGTTCCTCCTCACGTTTAGATGGAACTTCTTATGTTCAAGTTTGTGCCCATTTCCTCTTGTCCTTTTTTACTGGACTAAACAAATGGATGCAGGAGAGTGTTAAACTTTTCTGTTGTTTCAGGTTGCTAGAGCTAAGCCCTCAGACAGTAGACTGGATGTGAACCGTATCTTACTATGGCTGACTGCAGAGCTTCTAGATTTCCAAAATTTTATGAATTCTTTTTGGTTTGGTTTTTTTTTCTCTTTTTTTTTTTTTTTCCCATGTAAATCACAGGTGGGAGAAACATAACAAAGGGAGGAAATGATCCTACCATGCATGCTTATTTTTTTCCTGTTCAAACTTTGCCTGGCTTCTCTTAGGAATAAGAAAAAATGGATGAGTCTTAATCTGAGGGCAACTGGAGGTCTATGGGGAATTTTCACAGGTCTTGTATAGCCAATGAGAAATAGGTTTTTGTGTTCTTTTCTTTCCTCGTGATTAGAATTGGTCCAATACTATCCAGCAGGAGGAATTTTAACATTTGCAAAATGGGTTTTCTCTGAATAACGAGGCTTGTGTGAGGGAGTGTCCCTGAAAACTTCACATACAATAAATTCATCTTCCTGTTATCAGGACAGGGAAATAGTTGAGGGAGACCTGGAGAAGAAGACATAGAGCAGGAGGGGGAAAAGGCACCCATGGATTGTCACCTTCAGAGGACTGATTCCCACTAGCTCAGCCATGGAACAGAAATAACATCAAAATTTCCAAACAGACTGGCACACAACCGTGTTGTAGATAATACAGGGCAGCAAAGGGATCTGTATGGTTTGGTAACGCCAGTCACATGAGTTGCTTTGCTGAGTAATTTTCAGTGTGGCTGGCTGATGGGTAAGTATGGTATCTTGTGAGGCTGTTTTTAAACTGGTCGTTCCTCTGTCTCATTTGAATTGTCTGCATCTGCTATAGATGAGAAAACCAAGGCACTTTTAAGTATGTGTTAAATATATGATAGGAGGGAATTGTCAACTTCCGGGGATGATGAGAGCATGTCTAAAGAGAAGTGGATGGAATGCATGGCACAAAGGGAGTGGTTCAGCACTTGCCGGGACCTTGGCAAAGAGCAATGTTTGCACGTGCTCCTCTTGGTCTTTACTGGAAAATGGCTTGATGTTGACATGCTGAATGTATTTTGTGTAGAAATCAGTTAAGTTTATGTCGCGCCCTGTGAAAGTAGGTTCACTGCCCACATAGAGCATCGCTGGCCACCAGGATGTAGCAAATATCTTAGCACAAGCTTCCTTTCTATTTAATTCAGTATTAAAACTGCAGTTTGTCCAAAACAGGTGTCTGTTAAATCATCTAGATCCTCTTGTGTTCGTTTGGTGCTTTTGTGGTGGCTTTTAAATCGGCAGAGGAGAGCTTGAAAAGTCTTAAAAACTGTTGAGCACTCAGAACCAGGACAAGCTCCGTGGGAACTGACCGAGAGCAGCATATGTGTTGGCCAACATGGAGTTGTGCAACATGTCAACAGTGTCAGGGGAGACTGCGGATCCCATCAGGAGTCTCTTTGTTTGAGCATTGATTCAGACACGTGTATTAGAATGCAAAGAGCTACTCGGGATCTTATCTCCTGGCCTGCTGTCAGCTTCATTTCCAAGCTCAGTGTTTCACGCTGCCAGCCTGAGCAATCCGTGCCTTTGTGCATCTGGACATACCAAGTCTGCTTGCTCTTGGTGCAATGCATGCTCTCCTCCTTGTGAGAAGGCAGACAATCCCTCTGCACTCCTCTGCTGTGACATTTGGAGTTCCACAGGAAGAGGAATTTCTGAATAAAACTTACATTGTCAAGCTTTCCTACCCTCTGGAGTGAACATAGGAGAATCCCAAGCATATACAGTTGTACAAAGGTGTTTCAACTGTACTACAAAATGCCTGTTTGAAAACTTGAAAGCAAGGTCCTCAGTCTCGTTTGCTGCTTGAAAGCAATCCCAGTTCTGTCTGCCAGAGCAGAATATCATAGGATTGCATTTTGTGGTCAGGATCATATAAATGACTGGTCCAATATACTGTAAATCCTGTATTTGTTTGAACTGTTCACATCAATAGATGCCCATACATGCAGAAGTAGCCATTAACACCTTCAGTAGTACTGCTGTTAAGCTTTCTCACTCCACTTTGACCCTGCTCTGCCCTCTGCGCTGAATCCGCGTGTTGAAACAGATCAAGGAGCCCATCCTGCTGAACAGAGTATTTTTCTTGTGTTCTCCCCAGTCCAGCCAATATATCATTTCCCCCAGCTGGGTCACCACACAGGTGCATGAAAAGGGATGCCAGTGCATCATGTTGCAGTGGATGCATAAACACATGCACTAGGTGCAGAAATATATGCTACTGCACCTTCATCTTCTTTGCAGAGAACATGATGTTTAAGCACAAAAATATGCATGCAGAAGGGGGTTTGTTTAGCTGTCTCTTAATCCCCATGGCTGTACGTGTCTGCATGTGACTAGCTCTACTGAAATTAAACATAAATATGCTCAAAAGTGAACAGTAAAAGATGATGACGCGTGCCTGCCTAATTTAACATGTGTCAGGAACAGATCTATGAACTCCCAGCAGATTTGGAGGACAGTCAGACCTTCACAGGGTTCATCTTTGTAGCGATCCATTGGAGCTCCCTTGTATTCAGCTGAGCTTGCATGAATGTCAGTGAGTAGAATTTGGCCAACAGGATGTAAATTTGGGAAGAAGTTTACCACTCCTGAACATGGCTTTTTCCCCACACAGATTATCTTGGGTCTTTTGTGTGAATGGGCCCTAGCAACTGAAGAGAGCAATGATTTTTTTTTGGGTGAAGGCAGACAGTGACCTGGTGACGCAATGAGTCTAGCTGGAATAGTTGTGAGTCTACATAAATGGTAGGAAACGCCAAAGAAATTCACTTGTTGGGAACTGGATTCAAAGCGGTTGTGAAAACTTTAGAGCTTAGGGGATGGTAGTGAGGCCTAAGCATTTTGGGAGCATTGGTGCAATACTTCTGCAGGAGGAGGCAGACTCAAAGGCAGAAAATCCTCATCAGAAGGGTTGCTTTGGTGCATCCTCTTGTTCAGTGTTCACTGTTGTCGTCTGACCCATAGAGAACCAGGAGTTTGATACAAAACTGACTGTGGAGTTTGGGCTGCTTAAAACGATCCTTGTTATTTGGAAAGATGAGGGCTATCATGTCCAAGGTACTCCCAGGTATTTGCTTCTGCAATAGCAGATGGAGAGGAGAAGACTATACAGGACTGTCAGATAAGTGAGTCTGTTTCAAAACTCCTGACTATGGTTTGCATTTGACTGCTCAGTTTGGAACGTGAATTTACTCCTCCTGTTAGCGTTTGAGGGAAATTGGCCCTCGAGGTAAACTGAGCAGAAAAAATTCTATGTTAATAATGCTGTCAACTGCCATTACCATATCATTAATATTTCTTGTCATTTATTAAAAGTGAGTGATAATTCCTTGATATTCACAGGCATTACAGTAGGAGTGCCAAAATCAGTCAAAGCTATCAAATCAGTTCTGGAAAATGAATGGACTCAGAACCTGTGAATTTCCTAGAGGAGGTAGGAAGGGATTTTTAGCCTCTGGTTTGTATGCTTGGAGACCCATGGAAAGCAAGCTCTTGTGTTTGGATTGAGATTGCATGAATGCCTCCCTGCCTGCTCTGCAAAAGGTTTGAGGTTTCAGAAACTGAAACCCTGTGGTGCATGGGTACTGAGAGCTTCGCTCTGGCATTTGTCTTGGTATATGGCACTCATGTCATGACCTTTTGCAACTTTCAAGCATACCCTTTGAGAATAACGACAAACTGATGCATATAAGAGAAGCTAATGGTTATTTAAATACAAATATTGGTTTGGAATCAAGTTGTCTGTCAAAGTGTAGAGTAGAACTGTGGTGGAAAAGTCTATTTGGTTCTTTGTGGAGCACAGTTCAGTGAGATCTTGCCTCCAAATAGGAAAACTCACTCTTGATTCTTCTGTTCCACTGAAATTATTTAAAAAGTATACTAACAGAGAATGATGATGATGATGGCACTTTTAATTACCTGCATTATTGCTATCAATTGTAATAAAATTTAAGTGATGAAAACATTTTAAAACAAAAAACTTTTCTTTAAAAGTACAAGTTCTGTATGTTTTAGTTTGTCCCAGAGTGTTTTTACCCACCAAACACTATAAACCCATAAAATACAGTATTTGTGGTGGTTGTAATTGGACTCAGTACAGTGTGTCACAACTGACAATTACTAGCCAATTGAGAATTATTTATAAAATCTAGAATGGGGGCAGGGAGAGAAAGCTGTCTTCAGATGGTTTTTCAGCATGACTTTCAGCCTTGCTCAGGGGGGCTAAAATGAGGTGACACTGGGGAAAAAAAAGTACCTCACCAGAGCTTGTAGTTACTGCTGTTTTGAATGCTTATGCAGCTGCTCCACTGGAGCCAGATGGATCCATTTCTAGGCATTGGTCATTATGCGTCTTTTCAATGCAATGCTTTTCTTTTAAGTTGTTCTTTCTGATGGATGTTAATATGCCAAACCTTATTGTATTGTATTATAGTTTTGAAATACTAAGATATTTATGGTTTTGGTAAGTACAGGAGAAGAGTGTGAATATGATAGAGTGTTTGAAAATCTTTGTCTTTGTGGAGGAGGAAAGTATCCTTGGAAGATGAGCTTCTCATGGTGGGGAAACTCTGCTTTCTGTTCGAGCATGAGAGGGTGAGATGTGTGGAGCCTCCAGCCTGAAGGATGCCCTCATACCTTTTAAATCCTTGTATTAGCAGCAGGACATGTCACCCATCTGCTCTGACTTCCTCTACTGTTCCTGATTTAATGCAAAATATTTTATTATTCCAAGTACAAATTTATTCTCAGAAAATAGTGGGTTTAAAAGTTGCCCTATATACTGCATTTGAGGTATTTTTTCAAGAACCATTCCACCTTTAAAAGCATAAGCAATTAATGCCACGTTTTTAGTGTTCTTGAAGTCACTATTTCAGAATTTTTATTCAAGAATCTCTTCATAAAAGAGGAGGAAGACAGCACAGAGAAAGGGGAAGCTGATCAGGAAAGGGGAGACAAGGAAAACAACTGTAGCCTAAGACTGATGCTTTCTTCAAAGAGGCATGTCAGGTGTCAGACTTCAAGTGCATGTATCTTCCAAGAGTGCAGCTCCAGTGAAGAGTCCTGGAGAAAAATGCAGGAATCACTGTAGCATTGGTTTATTTTCCCCTGATACCTGCAGGATTTTTCTAAGGATTACAGGGTATCTTCAAGATTAGGTGATTAAGAAACCGTTAACTATCAAGACCCTTCTGTATAAGAAGGGATGGTGTGATTTTTCCTTGTGACGTTTGTCTCAGATTATCAGAGTGGGAGAGTAAGAGCTCAGAATTGTAGATTTTCACTCCCTGCCCTTACTTTTATAGTCCTGTGACCACTTTATTGTAAATAAATAAAGGGTGCATATTCTTGCTTCCTCCTTTAGAACTGTGGGCTTCAAAAGGAAATGAATGAAGGTTGACAGCACCGTTTTTACCTAAATACGAGACATAAAATTTGTCACTATTCTTTGCAGTGATTAATCTGCTTTTTATCTACTCCCTGAGCTGTGTCCCCCGTAGCGGGTCAGCCTGAGGTTCTGGTATGAAATTATTTCAACGCCTGGAGCTCCAGCACAGAGGCACACTCAGCATTCCTGCCTGATGTACAATAGACAGATGCTGCCATGCCTTCATTCTCCGAAGAGTAGACCCTGCTCCCAAGGCATACAGTGTATACAATTCTCAAACCACTGACCCAGTCTTAGCATTGTCTATGCCTTACTTGATGATGCTGGCCTGATATTTCAGGGAGCTAACTGTAGAAAGGCTGTTAGAGAAGAATCAACCCCTACTAAAACCAGCGAGCACCGGCAGACGTACTGCTAGATGAACTCCCGTTCATTGTGTTGCTCCCCATCAAGCCCTAAGTCTGCTGCTGGTGGCTTAGGAGAACTGATATTCATACTGATCAGCTCCTTGCCTGGTGCTTGTGTGCTTCTCCTGCTTAGCCCACTGGTTTCAGAGCAGCTGGGCTGCCAGGACTGCTGCTGACAGGTCCCAGTGCAGAAGTGGTGTAGATTAAGTACTGCATTTAGAGACCCCAGCCACAGTGTGAGCTCCCCTGAGGAAGCACTGCGTCCCTGCTTGCTGTGGTAACTTCCAGCCCCAGCACATGACACAACACAGGCTGTCGCAGCATCCTGCAAGTTGGTACGTCAGGTACATGCACTGTTGTATAACCCAGTGTGTAACCATCTCAAATTTGTCAAGAATCAGAGCTGCTTTAAGTAGAAGATCTCTCTTCTACTTTACAATAAAACAGCAAACCTGTAGCTTACTGCCACTCTCTCTCAGTCTTACTATGTGACATGAAATGAAACTTGACCGGGAAGAAAGTAACTTCTGTGCAAGGCATTTTCGTGCTGTTCACAACAGATACCACTCTGTATTAATTGCGTACTTGCATTGACACAGCTGCCAGAGCCTGGTTCTTCAACGCCAAACAAAGTTGTGTGAACAAAAAGAAAATATTTAAATTGTTCTGAAGCCTTGCAAACTCTTGAAGACCTCAGGGTGGTACCACACACTCACTCTGTGGACAGAGAGGGGTCTTCCCCTAGAAGCATAAGTAAGCATCACCGGTGCCACATGATCATGTTATTTCAGCAAGTCTCCTCACAACAGTGGAGTTGTTCACTGAGACCTTTACAGTTGCTTACTGCAACACGCTCTTCTGCACCAGGGATCGTAAAAGTAGAAGTGAAGGTTGTCTTCAAATGAATCTCCAATAGGAATCCTGAACTGCATCGTCTCCATTGGTCATAGATCACAGAATGGTTGGGATTGAAAGGGACCTTAAAGATCATCCAGTTCCAACCCCCCTGTCACGGGCAGGGACACCTTCCACCAGACCAGGCTGCTCAAAGCCCCATCCAGCCTGGCCTTGAACACCTCCGGGGATGGAGCTTCCACAGCTTCTCTGGGCAACCTGTTCCAGTGTCTCAACACCCTCACAAGACAGAATTCTTTTCTGGTATCTAATCTAAATCTCCCCTCTTTCAGTTTAAAACCATTACTTTTCATCCTGTCTTTATACTCCCTGATACAGAGTCCTCATCCTGTCTTCATAGGAAAAGTGCTCCAGCCCTCTGATCATCTTTGTGGCCCTCCACTGGACTTATTCCAACAGATCCAGGTCCTTCCTGTGCTGAGGACTCCAGGTGGGGTGTCATCAGAGTGGTACAGAAGGGGAGAATCTCCTCCCTCGACCTGCTGGCCATGGTTCTTTTGATGTAGCCCAGGATGCTGTTGGCTTTCTGGGCTGTAAGTGCACATCTCAATCCAAGCTGGTATTTGTCCTTGGGATTGCTCCAGCCCAGGTGCAGGATGTTGCACCTTGGCTTGGTTGAACTTCATGAGGTTTGCACAGGGCCATCTCTCAAGCCTGTCCAGGTCATTTTAGATGGGGCATCCTTTCCCTCCAGAGTGTCAACTACACTGTGCAGCTTGGCATCATCAGCAAACTTGCTGAGGGTGCACTCGATCCTAGTGTTCATCTCACCAACAAAGATGTTAAACAGCACTGGTCCCAGTACTGACCCCTGAGGAATGCCACTCATGACTGATCGTCACTTGTGACATTAAGTCATTGCCCATAACTATTTGAGTACAACCATCCAGCCAGTTCCTTATCCACGGATATCCACAAGGATGTCATACAGGACAGTGTCAGATGCTTTACATAAGTCCAGGATGGACTTAATCAACTGGACTTATACTCTGTATCGATTTTAAAAATATTTCTTGTTTATCGATTTGTTTGTTTGTTTTTTAGCTTGGGTTAACAAAGTGTAGGAATGTGTCGCTAGCCCCTGCTGTTTTGGGCAATACTGTCTTGTCTGTGGTCAGTTTTTGCAAAGTGAAGGATTCAGAGGATGCTTTTGTCCATCATGCACTTTCTGTTCTTCTCTGCAGATAACTCATAGGCTGCTGGACCCATGGAGAAGGGGTTTACTGTGTTCCAAAGTAATCTTTTCCAAAAGCCAAATACAGAGTTGGGACATATTTCAGCACTGAACCAAGAGAGCAGCATCGGAACAGGAAAAGTTTTATCGATAACGGATCATGGGTTCAGCGAGCTAAGGAGGACGAAAGAAAAAGATATTGTATCTATAAGTCTAAGTAAGCCTGTGGATGAGTATTAAGGACTTAACTCAATTTGAAAAATGCTGCCCAAATTTGTTTCTACTATGAGTAAAGTGTTTCTAAGCCTCAGATGAGCCATTATGTTTATCCAGCATGACATCTGTTAATGTATTTTTGAATGAAGAGCCTGTATGGAGCATACATAATAAGATAGCTTTTTGTGAGCACGTTTGTATTCCTGGTAGATGAGAATGGCTCATTTGGAGCCATCCCAATTTTATGCTGTTTAGGAGGTGTGCTAGATCCCAGATGAAAACCCACAAGAAAATGTAATTAGTGGAAGAAAATTTAGTGCATATGCCCCACGGCTAGTTTTTACATTGCAGCAGCTTTGCTGTTAATTTTTCTTCTTCAAAGTACTGAAAACAAGAGATTATCAAGTTAGGAGCCTAATCACATCACAGAATCAATTATTACTTTCCATTGCTTCCATATCTTTGGTCTTTTTTTTTTTTTCTTCTTAAAGAATGTTTTTTAAAGGGACCCAGTTCTCTGATCATTAAGAAAATAAAACAACCAAACTTATAAATTTTGACCTTGGATTGTAATGCGGCAGGACCCAGCTAATGGAAACACTCCCACTGAAATAAACCAGTCAACTTTCTTGTGTAAAGACCAGAGTTCACCAAGTTTCAGGCCAAAGCAAATTTTACAGCCAAGTTATAAATATTTGAAAAATGGGGAGCATAATGGAAATGCTGACAGAACCTTAACCACAGAGGCACAAGCAGCACAGTGTTATAATCTGGCAGGTCTGTTTTGGCAGTGATTGTATGATAATGCAATCCAGGCCTGGAGCACTTTTAGCTAAATGTATTATTATGAACCTAATTTAGTTAGACCTTCATGTAGTGGTTCACATTAAAAATCTCTAGTGCTCCGGTGTAAAGACCAAGATGGTTTCTTTCTCCTTGATTTATACCCAACAGGTATGTCTTAAACTACACAATAAATAGATATTGTATTAAATTGCTGAGGTGGTGTTTCTTCAGACTTTTCTTCAGAGCACCATTTACTAAACACTACCATAAGAGCTATATATTCTTTGTAATGTTAATATCTAACCTGAACAAACAGAGGACATAGGAAAGGTGGAGAAAAGTTAGATATATAAGCAAGAAAAAGTGAGTTATTGATTTTATTGACTGGTCTGTTAACTTCTGACATTGCAATAAAGCCTTATTTATTTGTATATAGAAGACTCAATTACATAGATACATATCATTTTAACAACTGGGTTATTTACAGGAGAATTGCAGCTTCATAAATAATATAGACCTGCATTTCTCAAGCTGATGTTTATCCATTGTTACCATGTAGGGAGTTGTGGTGTCCACAAATGCTCTTCAGAGGGAAGTCATTAGAATAACATTAAGTGAAAACAATGCTATAATAACAATCCACATGCGAACTACACTAATGCCTACAAGCAGTGTGCTTCACAAGGAGTCAAATATTTGGTCTTGTATCCTGTTTTCTGTACACTACTCTCTTATGGGTGTCAATCATATATAAAGGGATATATTTTCTCTGGAAGCTCTTTAAATATCTTTTTAACTGAGAAGACAGTAAGTATGGATATGAGGGGGTTTGGTTTGGTTTTGTACTACTGTGTTTGTAATCTAGATTGAGTTTTGAACCCAGGTACTCCCAGGCTGTGTAAATCCACCTAGTGCGTTGTTATCTATTTAATCAACAGGTTGTATGTAATATCAAGGGGAACAATCTGGGTGATGGTGAATGGAATGACTGATTGTGACCAGAATTTCACTTGGGACTGTATAGTTTGTAGTAAGCAAATCCCTATTCCTCCAGTAGTCCTTCAGTGGCCAGTGTGTGCAGTGAGTTAAGGAGAGGCAAGGTGAAGAGAGTAGGAGCTATCTGTGCTGATATAAGGATGCAAGAAAGGCATGTGCGGTGACTTTATCTCAGAGACAATGTGAAGTTCTCCTGGAGACCTGAGTGCAGATTCTTTCAACGTGGAGGCAAAGTAACTCTGGAGCCCAACTGTGCAGACATTGCACCATGTCCAGTATAGGTGTTTCCTCTAAAGATTAGGTAGCGTCAGATGGTAGGAAGCCTGTAACCGGCGGAAGCTGCATGTTGGCAATACCTGCTGATGCAACCGCTCTCATTGAAATGCTTCTTTAGCCCAGGACTTCTCTAAGCTCTGAGGGCCTAACAACGCTCTGTGTGTGTGAGGTGAGAGGAGCTGGTGAAGGTCTTGTGGGATTTCTGGAATCCCACGAGATTGGTTGGGCTTTGAGCCTAAAATTTGCTTTTACTGGATTAGCTCTTGATCTTTCCTTCCTTTATGGCAGTCAACACTGACTGTCTTCTGCATATCCTCAAAGCCAGTGATGCTGACAGAAGATACTGAGAAGGCAGTGGAAATCCCCTTCTGGAAAGCGCATTCATTGGCTGCTGAGGATAGGAAGGGTGGGTACAAGGTCCTCTTTTTCCAGATCCACTGTGGCCAGACACAAGCCAGCTTCCACCTAGAAACAACCCATCTGCCTTAGAGCAATGCACAGCATGTATTAACACAGCACCACGTGAACAGCAGCCATGTGGCTTCCACAGCAGGGCTGGCTTATGTCAACTGAGCTGAGCGAATTGACAGAGGAGTTCAAATCTGTTTGTCTGTAGGTACCTACAGAGGTTGTCGCACTTTTTTGGCAAATATAGCTAGATTTTTCCAAAGGATTACATGGGTGAAGATTGCGTGACCCAGCTCTTACAGAAATATGGAGTAGTTAAGAAATGTTTTCTTTAAAAGCATTTTTAGAAGGAATCAGCAATTACTTTTTTGCCCAACTCCAAATTATGTTTAGTAGGCACGTACACATAGTCTGAGATCTGACATAATCCTCAAAATAAATAATATGACAAATGGAAGCCGATGCTGGTTTTGTGTTGTTGTGTAATGGAGTTAGAATAATGAGAGGACAATAATATAATAGAATTCTGCAAAGCCCTCACTGTACTTGACTTTAAGTGGAAGTAAAATCTTAGAAATGAGAGGACAATAAAATAATGTGTTGTAAAAAGGATAAAAGAATAACGTTACCTAAGTCTATTAGTGACATAACACACTATGAATGCACTTAAATTAATAGCCTCTTTTACCAGTATATATTTTTCAATTACTGTAATGCTGAAAAAATAAACAGAGCAATAACATAGAAATGAAAAGGATGTAGGAAACTCATCTGTTTAAAAATATGTGTCTATATATAAAGAGGCATACATATATATATGAACACAAGCATTCTCCTGAATTAGGAATAGTTTGTATATTCGGTGTAATTTAATCCTGGTGGGATGTATTGCTGTGCCTTCTCTTGCTCTTTGAAGCAAGTTGCCTGCCACTTGGTATTTTGGCAAAGCCAAGTCACGTGGCTTCTTTTTGCCTTTTTTCCTTTCGGCACAGCATGTTGTTACAAAGAGGTCTTGCCATGACAAGGTGTTACTAACCAGGAGATCTTTCATGTAATATAACTGTCCTGGGATGTATACCTGTTACGTGTAAAGCTTTTTTAGCCTCTGCTGGAGTCTTAAACCCTTCCTAGAGAACAAATCCAATGCACGTGAAATTTGGTGGGAATTTGACTAGCATAAAGGCAAGATCAACATAATACAGGAGAAGTGTCCCACCGTTTGTAAAGCACTCGGTGCTTTATTTTTTCCCGCAGATCTGTTTTAGGGTACTTTTAGGCTGTGATAGACCATATTAGTGGTTGCTACAGGGTGTTTTGCTATCATTGTATCATATATAGCTGCTTAAATTTGGAAGGCATATTTTTAGCTTTTTGGTCTACAGAGGAGGGAGGGAATAGAAGTCAGGGGGTCAGGGAAACCAAAAGCCCTTGCTGTGTGATTTAAACATTAGTGATGGACGCGGCTTGCAAGGCCTGGCCAGCAGACTGAAGGCTCTTTAAAAATAGGTAAATATAAAGTGTTTGGGAACTCTGGCAAAAGCTCCTTGTAAATAGTCACTACAATTGATTTCAGACAATAATAAAGAGACAGAAGTTAACTCAGTTCAGGATTTACAAGGTTTGGAGGAATGCATGCATACCATGAGTTTCTGCAGCTCCCAGCCAAGCACTTTCATTTGAAATAATGGCTCACCCTGCTGAGCCACATCGTGAGAGCTTGCAGCAGGTATCAGGCAGCACAGGCTTCTTTTGAAGGGGGGAGGGCTGTTGAATTTTTTGTAGCTAGGAATTTCTGAAGGTACATGTGCAGCTAAATAGGCTTGTAATGTGGACTTACCGGTTTTGTGATTTAGTCTGATCTGGGAGTGTGGTCTCCTGCATACAGAGTTGCTGCCACTGTTAATGTTTCCTCTTGGATCTCAACTGGACTCCTACAGTACGCTGCTCTGTGGGACGGCTCTTTCAAGATTCTCAATAAAGTCTGAACAGCTGAACAACCTGTAATGAGACACTTGATGGAGCTGCCCCACAGGGCTGTGTAAAGACCACAACAGAGAGTGTGAAATTGTTAAAGACACCGCAGGGATGAAACCAGACAGCGAACTCAGTAGCAAGTGTGATAAACCACTGTTGCTTGACCGTACTTGCCTGGTCAGGACGCTCCAGTAGGAGCTTACATATATTGTTGGGTGCATTCTAGGGATGGAAAGAAAGGCAAGTTTAACTTAGAGCAGCCTCCTGCCCTTCTTAGCTAGGGATCAGTTGCCCAACGTGAAATAATAATGCGTTCAACAGTCCATCTTCTGGTAAGTAACCTTTATCGTCATTGCATTCACCAGCACTAACAGCAAACAGTGAATAGGAAATGTTGTATGAATTCAGGCAAAACTGATAAGGTCTTTGTGACCTTAATGTGATTATATTTGTGCTAATGCATACGGTATAAAAGAAGCTAGAACTCTCAATATGAAGGGTCCAATTCATTAAAAATGTATGTACCATTAACAAGGGATTTTTATGCACTATACTTAAGGGGTGAAAAAAAGTAGAATGAGTCTATTTTGAATAAAGAACATACTTTTGCAATTATATCCCTTCACTTTTTCTGCAATAGTGACTCTTCCTTTCTCCCATGAAATATCTGAAGCGGAAGCATGTTCACATAGGCACTAATAAGAAAAAAAAATTACTTGGGGAAAAAAGGAAAGAAAGAAAAAAGGTAAGACAATCCAGGAGGAGCAAAAATAAAGACAGGAAAGAAGAAAATATAAGGCAGTTGGGAGAGCTGGGGTTTTGTGTTACGTGTAATTTTTGTGCCTCAGTATAGTAGGTTTTTTATTTGGTGGTAAATATAACCAGTGGTTGCCCAGGAGAAGTTCTCCGTAACATGAATCACTTTAATAGCCCGATTTTCATTATGAGCAGGCACGAAGTTCTAATGTTATCAATACCGATCCAGAAAGATTCAGGTGTGTAAATGCAAGCCAAGCTCTGTGCATACGGGCAGTGAGCGCAGTGGTTTCGGCCACTGAAATGTCTTTTGGGAGAAGAAGCTTTAGGAGGAAATATCCCCAGGGACAAGGCGAAGGTGAGATTTTGTGCCCCGCTGGCAGAATGATTTTGAGCTCTGCAGTGTTACTGGTGGCTTAGCAATAGCAACTGCATGGCAGTTTCAGATAAGTATAAAACTGTGGGGGTCTTACTTACTTAAATACTGAATGATACAGCCAGTAAAGCAAATCTGCTCTATTCATTTTGCTGTCTAATTCAGTCCATTTTGTATGTGGGATTTTTAGCTTTTCTATCCAGGATATTGCAATGACATATATGTCGATATGGTAGATCAATATGGCACTTCTTTATCACACCGCAAACATTTTCAAAGGTAAATTAGAATGTTTTTGTACATAGGCAAGGGAAAATTAAGAGTGAGAGTTATGTAAGCCAAGACAATCTGACATTGTGGAAGATAAGCACAGAATTTAGTGTGTTGTGCTAAAGTGATTGAACGGTAAAATAACAATATCAACAGTGTGACATTGTTAGGTTTCAGAGTTAACAGGTGATGATGGTAATTCTGCACACACCCAGGTCTCTACTTGTTTGGTTTTCTCTGAGAGAGACTGAAATTGCTGTCTAAAAATAAAAACTTGGAATCTGAAACAGAGGTCAGAGGGAAAAGGGAAATTATTTAACAATCTGTGGGATAATCTGATACTTCAGAAACATTTTATACAGTCCAAATGAGTCAATTGTATCCTACATCTTGGTCATGGACTGCAAGAAGACAACTATCTGACTACTTGAATTAAATGTAAGAAGTCCAAGCTTAAATGCGTGCCTTTCAGTGGGTGATTCTTTATGCTCATTTACTTTTTGAGCTTGATTTTCTTTGTTGAGGTAACAGGATAATACTGATGTTAAATGGATTCAGCATAAAATCTCAATTTTTATCTCCTGCAAGTATTGTAAAATTTAGATGTGTTTGTGAAATTCCCTGTAGCAATCTGATTGCTAAGGTTTTACGTTGAGGTGATTTGGAAATAATTCCTAGCTACATGTTCTGCCTTTGAGGAGGAGCATGAAAATAGTGAAATCAAGAGCCACAATATGGTGCTTCGTGGCATGATGAGGATTGTTTGGAGGAAATGTTATGCTTTTTTTTTTCATTGTCAGCTGCATCTCTTTCAGATAATAAATTTTGTTCAGTAAGATTGCTACTGGTATAATTGCTGACAATTAAGGGTTCATTTAATGAAGAGCTGAGTTACTTTAATCAGAGACGATGCACTTTGACACACCGTACCCGATAATTTGAATATTATCAGTCGGTCTACTTAATCTCTTTTAAAAAGTTACCATCTTTTTTTTTATTATTATAATATGTCTTATGATCTAAATGCAGCTATATTACATGCTCAGACTGTGAGCTTTAAAAATGTAAGACTTTTTTCTCACAGGCAGTATTTTCAATTTAATGATTTCATTCTTAAAGCTGTATCTTTAATGGGAGTTTGCTCAATGAGTAAGAAAAAAGTCTACTCTTGATTTCTTATTGTTACAGTTACTGAGAGATAAATACAAGTAATTTAATGTCACATGGTGGAATTGGAGCTAAGGATTTTAGTATGAACTGTTGCTTGAAATGCTGTATTCTTTTATTGATGTTGATTCATTTAAAATATGGGTATCTCGGAAGGATTTAGATATTCTTTTGATTACTGGAAATCTAGTACTATTAAATTTGATCCTGTTGAGTACTAAAGAGAGGTGGCCCAGCATCTCCTGGGTTCTGATACAAATGTGAGGAACATTGAGTTTCTTCTTGGAGACGGTAAGGAAGTTAATTTTGTCCAGGTCATCTGCTGTGGTTTGAGCATTGACTTTGAGGGAGCTTTGGTGTTGAGCTTTGAGCAGGCGCGAACTCACATCTGCAGATGAACCAGGAGGTCCAGGACAGAGCTGGAGGTACATGGTTGATGTACTCCATCATACATCCCGTAATGTTCTCCAGTTTAGTTACGTGTGCCAATCAGCTGCAGGCTCCCTGCAAGCATCAGACATCCTGGAACAGGCTGTCCAAGAAAGTGGTGGAATCACCATCCCTGGAGATATTTAAAAGACCGGGTAGACGTGGTGCTTAGGGTCATGATTTGCTGATGGTTTTGTCAATGGTGGTTGGACTCAATGATCTTAAAGGTCCCTTCTAACCTAGACAATTCTATGATTCTACGTGAGACAAGGGCCACTGGGATGAGCAGCTCATCCTAGTGCAGGGTGCTGGGGAGCACGTGCAGGCTCACCTTGCCAGAGCTACTGGTAACCCTGGAACAGCCAAGGAGACACAGAGCAGTTCTGTGTTTTGACCTATGCTCCCCTGAACAGCGTAACTACAAGTGAGAAGATCTAGGTACCTCAATGGATGTGGATCTGAGCTCCTCTGTCCGTTAATTGCTCATAAGGATTAGAACACACTCTCCTGCATGGGCCACTGGGACATAA
This sequence comes from Nycticryphes semicollaris, assembly GCA_013400055.1. Lineage (NCBI taxonomy): Eukaryota > Metazoa > Chordata > Aves > Charadriiformes > Rostratulidae > Nycticryphes > Nycticryphes semicollaris. The sequence continues at coordinate 76,204 of VXBJ01006705.1, read as the reverse complement.
GGACTTTCAGAAGTGACTTACCTGTTGTGTTGCTGAAGATGTGTAAGAATCAAAAAGGTAGCAAACTGTGGAAAGCCTGTTTATAACTAGTGCATTTATGATTGTAATTTTGTGTGAGGCTAGGAGGCCTTGGGATGTGGATATCTTTTTTTT
>VXBJ01006705.1:49392-75122 GCA_013400055.1 Nycticryphes semicollaris | reverse complement strand
GAAAACCAGTGCTAGTTTAGGGTAGTAGTCTTAATGAAGGTGTGTTTCCAAATTAGTAGCAATGAGTCTGTGAATTAGAAATAGTAGCTGTGAAACACAGCTCTCCCGACTCCTCAGATCCTCTGAAATCAGAGGAATCCACCTGGGCAATGTTACAAGGCAGAAAAGGAAAAGTAGGCTTCTCCCAGTGTTTTGTGCTTTGCTTTGCCTTCCTGGGAGCTTTGTCCTGTGTGTCTCGCCGAAGGTAGTGTACAGCAAGGAACAAATGCTGTCACTCTGCGTGATGCAACAGAACTTAACCCCGAAATCCTCATCTTGCTGTAGCTACTGCCAGCCCAGCTGGCAGATTTTCCTGTGCATTTAGAAAAAAACCCAATCTTGACTCTTGAGTGGCTGTCACAGCAGGTAGATTAGAAGGGGCACGAGAGGAAATGTGGGAATTTTGATCTGAGAATATGGCACGCGTAATTTCATATACAGTGCCATGGAAAACCATGTTCATGCACGTGAGAGCGTGTGCTGGTTTGCTGAGATGCCCACATCATGTAGAAAGTGTGGTAGAAGCAGCAGGCAGAGTGTTTGAGCACTTAAATACAAAGACACGTTATCTGCCATGAGTGACCACATGAAAAAATGCAATCCTAAGTGATTCCAATTAGTACAATGCAAAAGGAAAGGAACGTAATTAATTTGAGTGTTATGGTCTTGTATAACCAACTTGTACTACCTACAGCTTGTGAGATGAAATATTGCAAAATTCTTAGGGATTTTTTGCCAAAAACAATGTTTTTTAGGGTAGCTGCACCATGGGGAAAAAAAAAAAAACTAAACAACTAATGCACAGACATATTTTTCAGAACTTCTTATTTATTTTCTGAGAGCTCAAGCTATAGTAATTGCAATAAAATGTAATTCTAGTGAATATTTGATTCCAGTTTTGTTCTTCTCCCAAAGATTTCATAGGACAACTCAATGACATGACAGAATATTGGGAGCTTGTTTTAATATTAATTAAATCCCACACAAAGACAAAATTCTCAATTCCATAAACAAAATTGATTTTTATAAGATTTAATCTTAATGAGAAGTGATATATTAATTTGGAATTGAGCCTTTGATCTAATAACCCTTTATATGTACAGCTGTGATGAGAAGAGTGGAAAAAAAACCCCCAACCCTAAATCATCACAATGTGTGCAAATTACCAAAGGTAAAATTGTGTTTAGTAACATCACACTTTGTTTTGTATCAGAGGAATCCCTACTGAAGAAAACCCCTCTTTGGTCTTAGGGGTGGCAGCAGCACTAGGACTGTAATGCGTTTGAAAGAGACAGTTTTCACTGAATCTCAAATATCTAGGTACATGTCTTTCTTTTCCAGTAACTCGGAGGGGTAAATTGCACATAAAAAATTCAGTAACTGGGTCTCTTTTTTGCGTGTTGTTAAGCAATTGTAGAAGCTCTCGCTGATAATATTAGGTCAGCTTATTCTCATTAATAAATGACAGTGGTCATTAAAATGCTCAACATATTTTTATAGAATTCACTTCATTAAATGTCAGCAAGCCTGTATGTTTTTATTAGTTGCAAATCGGACGTTTCAATAGACCATTTGAAAGTATTCCCAAAGCAATGTCCATTTCTGACTTTTTGAGACCACACAAATATATTACAAATTAATCAGATTTTCAGATTTCTGCATAGTAACTGCACACTTATTGTTTAATCCTATTCTAAAACGCTGTTATGATTGACACCTTGCTGTAGAGATAGAAGTCAATTGAATAATATGTAGCAGTCAGTTTTATTTGTTCCTTAATGTGCTGAAGTGTCTCCCCTCCCCCCCTCCCCCCATTTCCATTATTTATAAGTCTGTCCCCTTGGAGAATATATAGGAGAACTTGTTTTAAATGAGCTGATAATACCCTCTTTAAAATTTATAAGTATGACAGAACCGTATCCTTTTTCCTTACTGCACTAAGGTGTGCTAATAAACCAGTTCTGATTTAGCTGGCACTTGCTGTTCATAGGACAAATATTGGAAAAGAGCATCTCATGAAGGTTTACTTAGAACACAATTGCAACCCCTCCTCAGACAAACCCAACAGAATAGGAGCTATCTTAACAACCAGGAAACCTGACGCCTCTGCCAGGGTTTTCTTTTTAAGATGCCATGGTACTCTTGCAGCTACTTTTAATACTTGCTGTCACTCTTTCTGTGTCAAAGATAAATGTGGGGCCTAATCATGCAGTCAGCGCTGAAAAAGTTTGTGAATCGATGTGAATCCTTCACCCAGAGGAAATGGAAAATTGCAACATAGTTTTGCAAACTTCTTGGTGCTTTCTTAAAACTGATAGGATGTTTTTAGTTCTCTTTTCCTTTTTCAAATCTGTGTTGTGGACTTCAGCAAAATCCAGACCTGTTTTTAGAGTGCCTTTTTATTGCACTCTGTATAGCCTTTGCTGCCTCAGAAGCTGAAAAAAGAAAATACTTTATTAAGATACAAAGTAGAGGGGACTTGATTGTTTTTTCAGGTAATTTTTGCTTTAAGAAATTAGAAGGGCTGATGCTCACCTAGGTGTAAAAAATGCAGTTCCCACACACGTGGAGTGCTCATGTACTGTATGTAAATGGCGGTATAATGCAACCCACATTACCTGGGTTGATGATAGCTTCAGTTTCACTGCTGTCAGATTTTTGTAGCTCTTTGAATGAGCTGGCTGGTCTGAATAAATGTTAGCATAATTTATGCAGCTGATAAGTGATTTGAGTGCCTGAGTTATTGATAAAGCATATTAACATATCATTTTCAGCTTGATGTTATGTGACATCAGAGGAGAAGGTAATGTGGCAGTCCCCAGGCTTGATATTAAAGTCGATCTGCTCTTTGGATTTCAGAGGCCAGAGGAAACACAGTGCTGCCTGACACAAGTCCACCAGACCAGCACCAACCCAGTCAGTCGCATCCTGCTTTCCCTGTTGGGCCTCAGGTCAGTGTCTTTCCTTTTGACTAATCAAGATGTGCAATTTGATGAAAAGTAAATAACTGCAATTGATCGTGTTTGATCTGTGTAATGGTGAAAATGTGATTCTGTTTGGCTGCATTTAGTGTTACAGAAAGGGAGCACCTATGTATCATGCATGTTTTAAAAGTTATTTGTTTGGAAAGATTAACTTTTAGTATGTTTTTCTGAAAATAAAACCTAAGCTGTTTTGCATAGGAGGTTAAATTATTTTAATTTCTTACATAAGTTTTTTACATGCATGTCATAAGTTAATATTAAAAAGCTTGTGCAATTTTAATGCAGCCTTACTGGCTTTAACAGTTCTGCCTGTCACACGCAGCTCCTGCATTAGTAAAGGCATTTCATTATCTTTTATGACAGGTATTTATTTTCTTTAGAGCAAAATGTAGGCATAATAGTATGGCACAGTGTAAGTTTAAAAGATTTCTCATGCCACTTCCCAATTTTATCCCAGTTCAGCCACGCTCATAGGAAGACAGTGTTCCTCCGCTTCCCAGGGCAGTCTTCGTCCACATGGCTTCTGGCAATTGTTGCTGTAGTGTTTTCCACCTTCACCAATCAGTATACAATTGCGAAAGTTTGGGAAATGTTGGCATTTCGGTACTTGTAGGTTGACTTGATTTAGGCCTTCTTGTGTTGATAAATTATCTTAGGTGCACATGTAATGAATTTTCCAGTCTAGATTCAACTGGGATTGCTACTGTGCTACATGACTGGAAGGCTTACAGCTTCAGCCTGTCATTTGTCAAAACTTTCTCTGTTGGTGAAAATGAATGCTTTAAGATATTGGAAGCAGTGCGTGTCTACAGTGGATCACGAGAGGAGTTACAAGTGTGTAATAACAAGCTATTCACAGTAAAATAGGCTTGCTGTCTGTGTTTTGTTACAGCCCTTACTGACAGCCCAACAGTTAGCCTCAGCAGTAGCGGGGGTGATGCCAGGAGGCACTCCAGCCCTCAATCAGCCCATCCTTATTCCTTTCAACATGGCTGGGCAGCTGGGGGGCCAACAAGGACTCGTCCTAACTCTGCCTACAGCGAATCTCACCAACATCCAAGGACTGGTAGCAGCGGCTGCAGCAGGAGGTATCATGACTTTGCCATTGCAAAATCTACAAGGTGAGTCATGTTTAGCATCTTTGTGATGGGTTCTTTTGCCGGTTTACTTCATGTTATCTCTCTCTCTTAAAGCAAGTGATCTACTTTTCCAATGAAATGTTGCTCTTGATGCGTATTGAAAGTTAACACTTTGATTTTGAATACTTTATAGATATTAAGGAATATTTGCATTTTTATAAAAAACAGATTGGAGGTTGGGTCTCAGATTCTGTGAATCAGTAATGTAAAGTACTTGAATGATTCATTAGGCTTTTCTGTCATCAGAGATCCATGTTCCCTGCTCACCATTGACTTTAAAATTTCAAATGGCAGCATGAAGACAAGTGTTGTTTCACTGCTGCTGGTTAGGATAGCTAAACAAATAAGGGCAACTAAAAATATAGTGTTGTATGAAAATCACTTTGAAGAAATCCCTTTTATTATAAAATCAGAGTTTTCTCAGCTGCCACCAGTGTCCCAGGTGGGTGTTCTCGTTCTTGCTGTGGGAGGCATCAACAAGGTTCTGCCGTCCTCATCCAAGTTGTTGAATGAGTTACATGACCCCACAGTCACAAGCAAAAAGTTCATCTCTGTATGTATCCTCCTGATGTCTGAGCTACCCTAAAATATCTAGTCTAAAATCAGACTGAACAACAGTTTTGTAAGATCCCCGTTCTTCCCTAGTGTGCTTTACTGTTCAGTCAATGTGTCCAAAGCTGCTAGAAATGGTGCTCTATCTAAACCCCTAAGATACAAAATACAGATGTATTTATTTACTATTCCTAATTATGTTGATTGCTTCTCAGAAAGCAGTTGCTGCTGAACAGAACCGAACCAAATATAACAAGATAAATATTACTCATTATCTTAAAACAGAATTGTGCAGCTTTAATGGAAGAAGATGGTAAGGAAGCGATTGGCCGCTGAGAAAGTGATGAAGGTGTGAGTAGGAAGTATCAAAGATTTAGCTTTTTCAATTTGTTTAGGTAGTTATGTCTTGCTGATGTAAACCACAGGAGAAGTTTTCCTCAAATGAAATGGTAATTTTTTGAAATGAATGCTCTGCACTGTACCCTGAGTACTTCTTCCTTACTAAACTCTGGTGACTGCTGATTACAGGCTGACTTGTTTGAAGCACCAAATCCTACAGGTTGTGAAACAGAGAAAAGGAAGAGACAGCTCATATGTTGAACAAACTCCTTTACAAACCACACGCGTAGTACTCTCACCTGTTGGAGCAGCTACTTGCCTTTACCTTGTGCATGTTTTAAAGTTTAATGTCAACAGACCTCTCTTATCATAGTTGTAAATGGTTTTCACTTTAATGTTTAAAATAATGTCTCTCTTATACCATTAAGCTGCACCAAAGAACCTGTCATTCATAAATCATAGATGAAAAGGACACACTAATGCACAAATTTTGCTTGTTTAAAATTTGAGAGTGCATTTAAAGTAGGGAACTGGAGATTAAAAAAGTTATGCAGGGACAGGAGTGGGTAAAAGCAGATACAGTGAAGGGGAAGTGGCTTTTTAGCATAGGTGGATGATGAAATCTTAATGAAGAAACAGGCATTATAAAAATGTATCCTTCCACTCTGGAGCACTCCAGGTTATAGTTGCTAGGTATGTAGTATTATAAATAAACATAAACTCATGCAGCTCTTACGTCATTTATTCACCCTGTGTTGCAAAGCTGGAGGGTAAGGATTAAGCTAGGCAACTTTGCTCTTTAGTTTAGCCATGGGTGTCTAATTGCTAGCTAAAAGGTGTGACTCTGCTGCCAAATAAATTTTGCAAGCAATGACCTTACCATGTGAAATGTTTTCCTCTATAAGCTTTACTGGTAGACAGAAGCGTGAGATCATATAGGGACTTACTGGAGCATCAGATGCAATTCCCTGTCTATGGATGAAATCACACCCTCCGTAAAGTAGCTGAAAGGAACAGAACCCACAAGTTCACTTAGTTACGTTGCTGTTTGTCATTTTCATAGAATCATGGAATCATTCAGGTTGGAAAAGACCCTTGGGATCATTGAGTCCAACGATCAACCCCACTCTGCGAAGTTGTCCCCTACACCATATCCCCCAACACCACACCTAAATGACTCTTAAATACATTCGGGGATGGGGACTCCACCACCTTCCTGGGCAGCCTATTCCAGGGTCTGACCACTCCTTCTGGGAAAAATTCTTTCCTGATGTTCAGCCTAAATCTACCCTGTTGCAGCTTGAGGCCATTCCCTCTTGCTCTACTGCTCATTACCTGTGAGAAGAGACCAGCACCAACCTCTCTACAATGTCCTTTCAAGTAGTTGTAGAGAGTGATAAGGTCTCCCCTCAGCCTCCTCTTCCTCAAACTAAACAGTCCCAACTCCTTAAATCGCTCCTCATCATAAGATTGATTCTCTAGGCCCTTCACCAGGTTTTTTTACCTTTCCCTCCTGATCTGCTGAGCAAGTGCCACTGCCTCATTATTTGGAATTGAAACTAAAAGGAAAGAACTTGTCCAAGATGGCTTTTGCTGGCTCTGAGTCATAGCTGTAAGTTTCTGTTCTTTCCTGTATAGCCCACCACCCCATGCATGAGTGAATGAAGGTAGAAGTCAGGTAACAGTGCTGTGTTTCTAGAGAACAGCTCTAGCTATGTGGTATCATCAGTTCCATTGAACCTGATTGACTTCTGGTCCCCCTCTTTTGTGGTTATTTGAAGGATGATCTTAGAATGTGTGGGGGTTTATTTTATCCTGCACTTTTATATGTATACTCGTAGAAGCCCATGCTTCAACACAATTTTGGTAACTCTTGCCCTTTGGGCAAAATGAGATTATATTCATCAACTTCCATCTCTCTTTAACCTCTCTGTGGCATGGGCAGCCTAGATGACTGGGATACACGTTTTCACACTATTTCCTAACCTGTCTTTCTACCCCTGCTGTTGTCACGTCTGCTGTCCCTGAATTTCCAGTGCAGGCAAGTCTGGATGTCCACAGCTCCTCTGAGCTGGGTCTTCTGACTTCTTTTTCTTCTCTTACTAGTAAACTTCGAAACCTCTTCATCGCAAACTACTCCAACTAGGGAACTCAGAATGAATTCAGAAAAGTTCTGATCAAACCAAGAACTTAAATTCATACTAAATGTTGATCAAGGGAGTAATCCGACTACATTTTGTGTGATCCATGTGTATGTTTAATGAATTTCTTCTCAGGAACTTTCAGATCTGGTTCAGGGCACTAAGTATGAGACCTCAGGGTGAGTAGATAAAACAATGCAAAGCCTTACTTGTGGAGAGGAAAAGAGCATTCAGTGCTGGGAATCATAGAGTGTTAAGTATTTAAATTGAGAAAGCTAGAGTTTCTTTAAAAATTCAAGAGATTGGTAAAATGGATAATTTAATGATATGGAAATTACTCACACAGTATAACTTATTCAGTGAAATTACCTATTCTTAAGTTGTCAGTTACTTATAAACAAGAATTTTTTTTTCCAAATGTATTTGTGCTAAATTGTTCCATTGCTATATGGTCCTGATCCGTCACTAAGTCAGTAGGACTTTTGTTGCTGAAAGAGAAAAGAGGTTCAGAATAAGGCTCCTCCAAAACTACTTTGCTTGATACATACTTGATTATTTTCCATTCATTACATTATGCCATTTGCTGTACGCGCTGCTATACCATATCTGTTCCCTCAGCAAGTAAGTCCAGTGTGTGTGAACAGAAGGAAGGAATGTGAATGTGTCAATTCTCGCTGAGAAACTTAGAAAAATATTTTTCCCTGGCTCCTATCAAACAAGTTTCATATGCACATGGAATATGCAAAGAATACAATTTACTGAGATGCCAGAGGGCTGGTGGTAGAACGGAGCCATCTGCTTTAGAGTAAACAGAAATCCCCGAACATAACACAGATTCACCTATGGAACTTTGGCTTTCCACCAACAGTTCTTTGAAGGAAACAATAAAATCAACAGCCATAGCTTTTTACTGTGAAGATAAGACTTTAGAAACCATCCAGGATAGCTGTTGTCACAAGAAATTTAAATGCCTCTTTTCCCCTCACCCTTTCTTAGAATTACTGCTGGAACACAGCGGTGCTTTCTTAACCAGCAAAAATTTTGGAGGTATCACAATTGCAATGGTGAGGTTGTGAGAAAAAAGTGAGACAGATACCCTACAAGACAATGTTTTTGTTGCTTTTAGGCCACCTTTCCTCTTATCATTCAAACCAGCTTTCCATCTTTGTGAAACTTTCTCTGGGCTGAACCGTTTCAGTTTCTGCATTTCCTTTGCCAGGTCAGATTTCTCTAGGTTTTGGTGGGAGCATGCTTTTTTTTTTTTTCCTCTTTATTTTTTTTTTAATTTTAGTTATCCTCTCAAAAGTCTCTCCAAAGGACTAATGGATGCTTAATCTCAGAGTATTCAGCAATGCCTGGGAGCTGATATTCATGGAAAGACATTCTCTCCTTAAGCCCATCTGATTTTTATGTCTCCGTGTAATATTTCTGTATATCTGAACAGAAAGATACCTTTAGGGAGGGGTGGGGGGGGTGAGTTTGTTCTTTCTTGTTTTCTTAATATATTTTAGTCCTGTTGATTTCATGTTGAAATCACTGAGAAATGGGGAAGTATTCCCATCCTGACCAGTTGCTGAAGGTTGTCCTCTCCTTTTGTTCACTTTTCCATGACAGCCAAAGCAATATTAGATAAAATTTAATGTATATTAGCTATCCTTTTACTATAGTATACAAGTTCAAAAAGAGAAGAAGCTATCGTGGTGTCTCATTGCTGGCCATTTGCGCACCACATGTAACAAATTTGATAGTCTCTCTGTAAAGAGTTGGTCCAAATACATAGTATCACATAGCAATGGCACAACAGTGTCTTGGATATCTCCACTGATCTGGAGCTTGAATGACGCTTGAACCTTGAAAAAAAAAAATCAACAAGTTGGAGATTCTAACCTCCTGGCACCCAAACTTCATATATTTTATTTCTACTGCACATTGTACTGTTCCTAAAGTGGATGTCAGTAATTGATTTCCAAGCCAGAGTTTCCCAATCTTGAGTTCTGAAAGAAATGAGAACAAACTATGTCCCCAAATCATTAGTGAAAGGCTTCAGCGCTGAAAGGAACCCTTGCATGGCTCAAAAAGTGAAATCATTAAATTACATTATTTAAACAGCGGCATGTCATATTTTTGCTGCAATACAGTGGAAGTGGAAATGTATTAATCATCTTGAGAGCTAGGAGACAGCTATTAAAATGCACTGATATGGGTAACAGTAGACATAGATGAGGGTAAAAAAAATATTAAAAGGCTTTTTTTTTTTTTAATGTGGAGATCAGTCAAAATGAATGTTGGGTAAAGACAATGGTAACAAAAAGCCAAAAAAAATTAGATCTTGTTTCATCTGAACATAGACTTGTATCATTAATTGTGCAACAGATAAAGTAAATACGCTCTGTCTCCATTCCCCCATGTACACGCACCTTAGAAATCAGAGAGATGAAAAACAAAAAAGAAACAGAAGTAAACTATAAACCTCAATTGCTTACTGATCTAGAGTCCAAATTCCAGTTTTTTAGAACATTTTCCTCTTTTAACTAAAGTGATGCAGTCCCTATTCATTTGTATTCCCCTTCAAGTAACATGAAATAGCTTTCAGAGTCTACAGAAAGGCAGTGTTTCACTTATGTATTTTAATGAGCACCAATGTCAGTAATAATCAAAATGATGTTTCACTTAGAGGAATAGTTTATTCCCAGGTACTTCTGCAGTGTACTAACATAACCAGAACAAGAATGACAAGAACTAAGGTAAGGAGCTGCACTCACTAGCAATTTCTGTGAAGCCCTCAAACCAAATATAGCTCCTCTGTCAGTGTATAAATGGCGCACGTAATGCACTCGCTGTGAAGGGCTCGCTCACACAAAAGAGGGTGTTGCAACCCCCTAAGACTAACCTCCCTACATTAGTATGTGGAAAGAAATAGGAGAAATGTGTGCGTCCTTAAGCACACGGTGCTGTGCATGGAGTGCCTACGGATTAGCAGTCACTAGAGCAGGTTTCCTCAGGCTAACAGCTGCATCCCATCCAAACTGTGCTGTAGTGGAACTGAAGTAATAGAATAACAGAGTCTTCATGGTTGGAAAGGATCTCCGAGATCACTGAGTCCAACCATACACACACAAAAAACCCCTACAAATTCGGCCACTAGATCATGCCCTCAGATGCCACATCTACACATTTCTCAAATACCTCCAGGGATGGTGACTCCACCACCTCCCTGGGAAGCCTGTTCCAGTGCCTGACCACTCTTTCAGTCAAGTCATTCTGCCTAATATCCAATCTTAAACCTTCCCTGCTGCAACTTCAGACTATTTCCTCTGCTCCTGGCATGATTCCCTTGGGAGAAGAGGCCAACACCCACCTCTCTACAGCCTCTTTGCAGGTAGCTCTAGAGGGCAAGTAGGTCTCCCCTCAGCCTCCTCTTTTCCAGACTAAACATGCCCAGTTCCCTCAGCCTTTCCTCATAGGACTTGTTCTCTAGACCCCAATGGGCAGAGATCTCTACAGATATGGTAAATAGAAGGTTTTGTGTCTCCATCTAGTCTCCCAGGAAAAGTACTGTTTGGGAGGCCTAACATTTACTTTTGGAAGAAAGGGCAAAACCTGCTTTTCTGGAGGTAGAAGGTTCTCTTCTGGGCTGGCTGGGTTTTTGGTATTTTTTTGTTTGTTTGTTTGTTTGCTTGTTTGCTTGTTTGGTTTTGTTTGCTTTTTTTTCCCCAATATACAAGGCTTCTCCTGGGGGAATGCTGCAGTCCCATGTTAATTGCTCACGGTGTTTGGTGGCAAATTGCTGCCTTCACAGAGTGTATCTGAAAGGTTCAGGCTTTATTAGTTACTAGCTGTTTATTGATCACTCCCAGTGTGTTAGCTATTTGTTGTTTGCATTTTCTGCCCCATAAATTAAAGGCCTACTGTCAGAGACATTAAAATGCAATAATCTTAATGCTTGTGCGCTGTGTTGTTGACTTCCACCCAAAATAGACCCCAGACATGCCTATTTTTCTACTAGTGATGGTTATGAAACCACATCAGTGAAGAGTAACGATGTGATGTAAATCAAATTAATTCTGAAATAAAAGTGTTCGCACCTACTTAAACCATGTGGGCCAAATTCTGGCAGAGTCTAAGTTTCCAGACTTGCATGCCAAAAAGCCAATGGGAAAGACAGTAGTCTGCTCCTCTCCAAAGTTTCCTCCAATAACCTACTAGTTAAACTGCCCACTAGTAGACATGATGACTAGCCTAGGAGCTGTAGCATGACTGGTATGCAAGACCTGGGCATTTCTGGGAATGTACCCCGTTATTGAGCCCTGTTTCAGACTGATACTGCTCGTGGCCAGGAATATTGTGCGTGCCGGATTACAAATGAAGTTTCTGTCAACCCAAACATGGATGCATTTTAATGCTGCTTTTTAAGTATATCTTTGCACCTGTTTCCAGGAGCCTTTAATCTTCTTCTTGAATTTAGACCGTGACAATTTAAATTAATGTTGAGAAAACTCATTCCCATAATGTTAAGCACTTAACTTACTGTAGTCTTAGGAAAGCCAAGAAATTTCAAATGCGAGTGAAAATCCTAGCTGGTGTTTGTCACTGTTCCTCACCCTTTGCATTGGAGCATGTGTGCTACATGCACTGGTAGGTCATGTGCAAATAGATAGGTACATCAATATGGTATACGCATATATGATTCGCATGTTGATCTAAGGCTTCTTACTGCAATAGAGTGAGTTATGGGAGGATTACCAGGATGGATTTGCAGCCTTCGCTCTTAATTTCCTTGCCTTAGTGGATTTAAGTCAGACATTTATAGTCTTTGTGGTTTAATTTCCTTTGTTTTTCCGTGGTGTTTGTATTAATAAAATCCCTGTGATTCATGTTTTAAAAACTCCTTGGATACAAGCTTGTGTTCCTGATAGTCCAGTGAGATTCTAATCAAGTGCATATATATTTAGGGACTCATAAAAACAACAAAGTCTTTATTGACCAACTGGGTTTACGGGCATGTTTAATAGTGTGAATTTTGAATGTATGGAACGTACAAGTTAACTGCCTGGGAGCCAATTTTTTAAATGAAATTTCTTTAAAGTCTTTGTGGTTCTGTACCATAGAAGCACATACATCCTCCTTTTTTTTTTTTTTTTGAGACCCCCCCTTTTTTTTTTTTTTTTAATATCATGGAAAGTTCTGAAGAAGTCTTATGACTTCCTAATTAAAATCTTGGGGTTTATGCATCTTGAAACATTTTACAGCATTTTTTCCCTTTTTTTGAGAAAAAAAAAGAATATCCGTCTGCCACTGAGATTGCTCTAGAAATGGGAACAGGACCTGTATGGTGACATCAGCAAGGATGAAAATGAAACTCCTTGAGTTTTCTCACCCCCAGACCTCTATGTGATTTTATGTCCTTTGGGTAGAATTCTATACTCATTGAGATCTTCAGGCCCTGGTCTCATTTTGCTGAGATTTTTTTCTCATTTCCCTGAAGCTGCTTTCATTCCTTGAATGTTTATGTCTTCCCAAAGCTGTTGCTCTGGCAGATGTAGCAGAGAGCAGAGATGTGGGACCTTTGTTCTGCTCTGCATTCCACCGCAGATGTCTGGTGTGATCTCTTCCCACCTGTGAACAAATGCACTGATAGTTAGCACTATGATTTCCTACAAAGTGGCTTAAATCACTGCTTTAAGATGCCTTGAGCTCCTCAGATGCAACTAGAGCTTAGCTTAGTGTCCTAAAGTTTTATCCTGGCTCATAGACCTAAAAGAAGCTAGGTTCTCTTTCAGTAGCTGCAATAATAAGGTGTATTTTCCTTCGTTGTCACCTACAGTGACCTTTTCCAGCCCATAGAACAATTGAAAGTTTCTACCAGGGTAAGGACGATCCATCCCGATATGGATTCTTAGACTATAGCCTACTATAGAATGTTTTGTTTATTTATGTTAGCACGAATATTGCTTTTAAACTTAATCAACTGTAGGTTTGACATATCTTACACACTATTCTTTGACATGGTTGTGTTTTGTTATGACAAATTTAAGCAATGTTAAAAAGAAATCTTTGGCATAGAGACAAGTTTCTCATCTCACTTCCATGATTAATTCTATTCAAGTCAATTCTGATGCTTTGGATTTACATAATTGATTCCTTGGAGATCTTTCTGTTTCTCAGATTCTATTTCAGTCTCTTGTCCCTTTCCTCATCCAATACTGTGTGGTTTTTCTATCCATCCTTTATATTTCAGCTTTTTTTTTTTTAAAGTTATTCACAACCCAAATATTCCTGAATGTATTTTGTACTGTGGAGGTGATTTCCCATTACATCAGCAATAATAAATGAAGAAGAGGTAAACGTCTGGAGGTGATAAACCTGTTGTAATTTTCCAAGTATGTTTGGCCTCTGTATTTTAGAAGATGCAGTTGTAGCAGGACATGAATCCTGTCTCAAAAGCAAGGAAATTATAGTAGTACGTTTTCAGGATATTAACTTATTGGCAACCTGAAAGTTGTTTTCTTTTATTTTGTTTCTTTTTAAAATGATAAAACCTCTTGAGAACAAATTTTGTTCATGTTCTCTGAAAACTGTAAGTCTAGCAATCTGAATAGAGCAATCACTTTCAGATTCTCTCTTTGAGATTTTAACTTTTTCTTTCCCAAATCAGTGCTTGTGGACTGTAAAGGAAGACCTTGTTCCCCTCCCAGCATTGCAGCATTAGAAAATATTCAATGCCAGCTTCCTCCCCTCCCCCTTCCCTTTCATTTTACTGGTAAAAAAAATCAGTTATTTAAATCTTAGGTTTTTGCTTCTTTATCAGGAGCGGTTGTTCACTTACATCTTATAAAATCACATTTATCTAATATGAGCACCTTGGCCAGTTGCAACCAAAATTAAAAACATATACTATTTGTTGCGTTTGTCAGAGGAATATCATTGGTTGTAAGTGTAAGACTTATCAAGTGTATCTTTATGCATTTATGTTCCCATGAGTGCCATTATTTTAAAATTTTGTAGTGGTATTTATATATATTCAATGTTTGACATCAGATAATTTGAGTTTGCTATGTTTGTGAGATAACTCACAAGGGAGAAAGTTGAATTAAATAAATAATAGAGATAAATTTTATACTTCCCTATATTTCAAAGCTAATGCAGCTAACTTGCAGTGGAATGGTAACATAAAGACACAGTGTTATAATATGATTGATTTGTTTTGACAGCAGCCAAATAATTGAGAGTGAAAGGTGTCAGCACAGATGAAATATTGTATAAGCCACATTCAGAAGGCAACCCCAGCAGCAATAGCAACTGGAGTTTTATTTCCTTTGATATTGCACTGTTACTCACTTCCAGTTTATTATAAAACCATGAAAGGTATGCAGCTTTCTATATGATGGAGGCTTTTACGGAGGGGATACAAACAGAAGTTTGTCAGGTACTTGAACAATAGATACTGACAATGGGATTTATGTTGGATACAATATACAAGGGTAAATTATCTTAATCTTTCCCCCTGGTTTTCTCTCTTCTTTTAATCCCTTTTTACAGGCTACTGCTTATTTGGCATCTTACCTCTAGCTTGGAGGGTAAGTGACTCCCTCCAGAGCAACCATCAGTGTCAGTCTATGGATTGCCTGGCAGGGGATTGATGCAAAAGCAGTGCTGCTATTACCCTCCCCAGCACTGAGACTTGGTTTTAGTTCACCTCTTTTGCACGGCTAGCTATACCCATTCCGGCTAACTGAGACAGGGTAAGGCTTGTGTGTTCAGATCGTGGCACCCTACTGCACTGCAAGTAATGCGAAGAACTGTAGCATCTTTTGAGCCTAGGAGAGTGTAAGTGTGCAAGTAGCATGGTACAGAAGGTACCCAAAGAGTCCAGCTGAAATAATGCCTAAAACCAACAGGATTTGAAAATCACTATTGGTCTTCCATAAAAGCAAGAGGAACAAGAGAAGAAGGTGGTGCCTGTAAAAACACAAGCTTTAAAGCGTCCTTTGTCCTGCAGCCCTGTTGACTTCAGTGAGACTCCAAGGTATGGTTTGAATTGAAATGTATATATCCTGCCATTCATTTCAGAAATGCTCCATTAAGAAGACGCAAGTCGATGTGAATGACAAGGGTTCTCTGTAATGAGCTCTTGCTCATGCACAACAAAACAAACTATGACAACCATTATGTTAACAAGATCAGGAACCCTTGTAGCTTTGTAATGTAACATCTAATCTATATCTATACCTATACCTATACAAATATAATTATCTTACGTGGAGAAAAATAAATAACAGAATGAGATGAGATTTCCAATAGGGTGCACTATATACAATCACGTTCCACTTGCATTCTCTTTGTCTCCTGATCATCAGTGGTGTGGTGGAGATTAGAAACTGAGGCTAAGAAACCTGAACTTACTGATATTAGTAAGGGAAAGGTTTTTGTCAAAGTGGTCTAGGAAGGGCAGGAGGTAAGCCCCTGTTCCGAAAATAGGTGTTACTACATAGCAGGCTACATTTGAACTATTTTGGTTAGAGAAGTAGCACAGACTTGAAATGTACCCTCTGGTTTCATCATTTGCCTTATGTTATTTTGACATGAGTAGACAAGATTTCTTTTGGAGGAAAGTAAACTAGAAGCTCCACTCCCAGGTGAACGCATTCCAGAGCTCAGTGGAGGCACAAAGGCCCAAACCAATGGTTGGCCCTTTGGACACCTTCAAGAACCATGTGTTCAGTGCAAGAAACCAGAGTAATTAAAGTCTAAAGTGAAAAGCCTGAACAGCAAGTAGAGGAAAAGAAAAGGGCTTGGAGCCAACTACCTCCATCTACTTATCCTCTTATACTGCAGCAAATCATTGCTAATGTTGGCATAGCCTTAAACCGACTTTGTGCTTCAGGAAGACATGATTGGTGACTGATGTACATGCAATGATAACAAATCCTACGTTGCTGATAGTTCAGAGGAATGTTATTTAGGTAGAGGCTTCTGTTAGAACACCAAGTGCCCAGGTTGCAGGGTTGTGCAGCTTATGTAATGAATAAGTTTCTGCCATTGGTACCTGCAGAATTAAATTTAACTTGTCAGCTCTGATTTCGCCACCAGCACCTATAATGATCTGTTTAGTAATTGTAGGCAAAATACTGAAAAAGAAATGTCTGAATGTTGTGTGTGTATAAATCTGTGGAAAGGTACTGAAATGGGCACGTAGACATCTAAATCTGAATTTCTGATATGTATTTGTTAGTGTGTGATTCACAGTGGAAACATAGGCTTTTCAAGCTTTATTTTTTCTGTACAGATGTTACTCTCCTCGTCAAGAAGTACTCAGAATTCATGAAAACATGAGTGGTTAGAAACACTCTCAGGAAAGTGCATAGTTTTCATGAGAAGTCTTTGTTTTTCTTTTATTTCCAATATGTCTTAAGATATTTTCTTTTTCTCAACCCTGCTTGTACCTATGAGCATGTATCCATAGTTCTACTGCCCCTTTTGAGCTTCAGCTTAGACCCTCATCCAGGAGCCTCTAGCCAGTAGACTGGGGAATAGAAACTCCTTCTGAGAAGAATTTCACAAAGTAATAGATAGAGGATCTACTGAATGGAAAGACAGTCAAATGTCTACTGGGCTTTCTGGCCACCATAATTGAGATTCCTCTTTGGTTGCTCACCTCTTGATCATTAGAGGCATTTGCCAATGTGTTGCTCCCGCTCAGCCACGATTTCAACAGGCTTATCCTTACAAAAGTTTTGAATAATCATAGTTTTTCTGTTACATGATTAACATAAGTCCACCTTTCTTAGAACTAATCACATATTCTGGAGGTGAGTTTCTCCGCACTCTTTGCTGCCGTTTATTAACCATTCTCAGGAACCACAGTCACTCTGGTGGTCATTTACTTCATCTGGTGGTCTTATCTTCCTCTTCATTAATTGTCCTGTAGCTGAACTTGGGTTGTTTTGCTTCCTTTTCTTGGCGACTTGGTAGCTGGCCTTGCTTCAAGCTGGTTTTCTCCAGTCTTGTTTTCCGAGCTCCCTTTATGTTGTTTTCTGCTTCTTCTTACAATAAGCAAGACTAGTTACTCAATTGTGCAACGATCACGTGGTAACCTTCAAATGTCAACACTCACACAACAGCTTGCATCAGATAAGCAAATTATTAACTACTTTAGCAAGAGTCACTAATAATCACAAGGCCCTTTATTTCACTAGCTATCCAACTGAGCCACCTCATAGGTGTAGGTGTCTCCCACGTTGAATGTTTCTGTGGGCCTTTTAGTAACTGGTCAGATAACCCAACCAACTACTTGTTTATTTCACTAAAATAGTTAACAGTCTTGTTAGAGGACCAGACAGATTGTCTTCATAGTAATCCTACTCCATAAATATTCCGGTGACTATTAATAGACGTGTTTTTGGAGACTTCATTGTTGTGAATAGCTTCCTTCTTAGATGATGGGTTTTCTCGAAATGGGGAAGCAAAGAAAACCTTTTTCCCCACACCTCTTCATATCTGAAGTGATTCCACATTGCTGTTACAAGTGGTCAGCTCTAAGTGGGGATTGTGGTATGCCAACACACAGCCAAATCTGGAGGCCCTCAACTCTCAGTTTTAGTGAGGCAGATTCACATTAGATGTGATGCTTGAGGCTCTGTTGACATATGGGAGTTTGGGTTTTAAAAAACCCTATGTGAAGACCCTCAAGGTTTGGCTGGCTGTAACCTGCAAATGGTTTGGCAAGACCCTATTTCCAGAGACTGCTCAAGAGCCTTTCCCTTCCCGCATTTCAGTGGTCAGCACTGACACATTGCATTATGAGGAAGAGCCCCACTTAACGCAGAACTCCTTTCAATTGTCATGAGCACTCAGCCTTATTGAAACTGACACCCTCTCCATCACCCCCAAGCTAAGAATCCCAATGTCAGAGTGTTTCAAGAGCTTGAGATTCAAAGCTGTACTGTCTCGCTAAGAGCTGTGAGAGAGTGGTGCAAAACAGCACGGGAGTGAACTTTGGAGTTGGAAAGACAATCCCAAAGGTGGAGGCAGGGAGACATGGTAAATACAGCTATGCCAGGTAAGCAGAGAAAAATAGAGTGAAAGGAAGGCCTGCATGTGGGTTCAGACCAGAAAAGAGACTTGGAGGAGCCATGCTTCATCTTTCTTCCTTGGCACTTAGTTGTTATCCTTTGGTGATCTGGGGTTATGCCATCAGAAAGGGTTACAATGCCTTTGTGTTCCAAGAGAAGGTACAACCCTTCCTGCTCCCACTGTACCAGGTTCCTCAGTTGGAGTGTTTGTCCTTCAGGGTTTGGTGCCGAGGTTCTCAATTACCAAAACTACATCAAAACAATCCGAAATTAAACAGCAAGGAAATTCCTGGTGCGAGGAAGCACAGTCTACATATAAAAAGTGTTAAATGACAACATGGTCATTCCTTCATCTTACTGCTTCAGCAAATGCTTATGCAGATGTCAGCTCAGGCATTTAAGTGGTGCTGTTTAATATGAAAAAGGATCATTTTAACGATCCACTCTTTACTAATGGGGAAACTAAGGCACAGTGTAGTGAACTGATTGCCCTGTGTTTCTCAGCAGGACAGTAGCAAAACCAAAGATAAAAACCATGTTTCCCAAGACCAGTCTGCCAAATGTATGCTAACAAATTCGTATGGGGAGCACATTATGTTTAAATTAACATAAGAACATGTCAGAGAATGCTGGTTTAGGGTACTTTCCAGGCATTCCTATAAAACATGTCTTCTAAATCGTTTTAAAGGCTGAATCCTGCTTGTCTCACAGGCATATCCCACTGGTTTTACTATGGCTGCTTCCAGAAGTAAAGTTAGCAATATTCAGTCATCTGTTTTAGCCCAAACAAAGGTTCTGTTAGAATATGAGAAAAAGAATGGTTCAAATAAAGCACAGCCAATGGCTGAACTCTGGATGTTTTTTCTCCTTCTCTTCATTTTTTGTCCTCTTTCCCCTGGAGAAGTACGCGATTGCAGTAGGGGTTTGGGATTAAGCAATCATGTCTGTTTTCTGCAAATCTAAAGCAGTTTATATTTTTTCCTGAATTTTTGGTTTAGGAACAAATGTCATTGTCATGAAAGACTTTTAGCTGTATGTATGGTTACATTTCAAAAATGTACCTGCTTTTTAGGAGAGGGGGGAGCAAAGGGAAGGGAGGAGTACCACTACTTGGGGCTCATGCCAGACTTTAATGTAAAATTAATTCCTTTAAAAAGATTTCTAAAAAAACACAACATTTTTCTAATGTGCATTAAGAATGTTGGAGAGCTCACTGAAGCATATGCTTTGAGCTTTCAGGAGCAATCTGTAGTCAGGCATTTTAAATGAAAATTGATTTGTGATTTACATGGTCAGTGGAAAGCAAATTAACTTATGGAAGGTTGTAATGAAATATTAGACAAGTAAAAAAGTAGATGGTGATCTAGTGGAACTAAAAGTCCCATCTGGAAGAATTCTGTGACATTTTTACATTTATTTGTGTTCTGCATGAGTTGTAATGTTAGTGGTAATTTTATGGGACTGAACTGAAATGAAAAGGGTGTTATCACAGATTGCCTACAATATAGGATTGTG
Source organism: Nycticryphes semicollaris (assembly GCA_013400055.1). NCBI lineage: Eukaryota > Metazoa > Chordata > Aves > Charadriiformes > Rostratulidae > Nycticryphes > Nycticryphes semicollaris. The sequence goes on along the minus strand of VXBJ01006705.1, from coordinate 55,341 downwards.
TTCAGTGGAGAGTCCTGTATCCTTTTCTCCATTTTCCTATAATATGACTCATTGCACTTTTTTCAGCTACTGTTGTTGAATTCATTCAGCCTTTTACTTGAGGTTATTAAAGACGAACATCAAATGATCACAAATACAATCTAGCAGCACATTTAAAAGCAACACTGCTGCTTCCACTTACTGCCGTATAGTTGATGCGCTGTCCAGGAGACCCTTTAAAATATATGCTAAAATAGCACGGTACCACTCTGAAACACAGTTTATTAACACAGTTTTAAAAAGAAGCTTTTTTTGATCTGAGACTCATCAACATAGTAAGAGTAAGGAAAGCTTCTCCAGAAAACATAGAGCAATACTTACTGGAAAGAGGAACTCTTGTACAATCTTCCTCCTTCTGTAGTCACCATGTATGACAACTTCTGATTCATCATAGTTTACACATTTCAAAATGTAGGGCTCTGGTTTGGCAGAAGATTAGTATTCTTTGCAAAGAGTAAGATTTATCAAAGTATTTGGCAAAATTAGTCCCATCGTGGATTTAAAATCCCTCCAATTTTCAAAATCTGGAGGAAAATTTTCCTGTCAAAGGCTTGCTTCCTTCTGTTATTAAATGAACCTTTGTTCTCTCAAAGTCTTGTTTGACATCTTATCTCCCTGTTCAAACTACATTTATGCTGTTTCTTTTTCTCTGTTCCTTTATGAGATATATAGTTCTATTTCAAATGCCTGCCAAGCATTCTAATTTCTGTGAACTGCGCAGGGTTTCAACGTGGCTCATCACCATGCAGGATTTGGACACTGCCGAGCAAACGTGGGACTGGAGACATGTACCTTTTCTCAATGTTACCTTTTTTCTAATGAGGACTGGAGAATCAGGTTTGAAATTACACATCTGCATATCACCGTTAGCTGAAATAACCCCAAAATTGTACAACTAACGCATGTAACATATTAATTTGAACGAGTGCATTATTGAGGAATATAGTTTGAACCACACCGTGTTGTTTCTCAAGGAATCTCCGGGAAATGAATTTTGTAAGCTTACTTGAAAGAGGAGAAATATCACAGATCTATGACAAACAGTATATATGTTTTTCAATAGAATGATGTTGCTAATGATGGTAGGAGCAGCTTTTCTAATCACAGGGTACCTTAAAGGTCAATATTAGGTATTGGCTTTCCGTCATGTCTATCTGAAACAATATACCATAGTGAATGTAATCAGTAAATGGTGGTAAATGAACCTATTAGAAACATTAGCATTGTAGAAAGACAAGATTTGAGAGTAGATGTTAAGTGGATCCTGCAGCTGGTAATTGTCATCCTGGGAATAATTACACTAATTAATAGCTGCTAACCCCAGACCCTTGTGCCTGTGACTTTGAATGAGTTAATGATTGCTGCTCTGGCGAGTGTATTGCTGCTAGATTTTCAGTATGTGTCAGCAGAATCAAAAGACCCCAGGGAAGAGACTGGCTCTGATGATCTTTAGGGTCCCTATTTTTACAAACCACAAGTACATCACTGAACGATCAGGTAACATCTCCACAGACCACAAAGTATTTAGGGATTTTCTAATGAAGAGATGCATTTCATCATAAAGTTCCTGATTTGTAAAGTTAATATTAAGTTCATGTAACCTCAGACACAAAGCACTTGCAATCAGCAGGTTTTGCTTTTGAGGCTGGGCTTTAAATGAACCACAAAAGCCAATTTTTTCTATTGTCTTTCCTCCTGACCCTAGTTAAGTGGACTCTGTTTCTGCTGGAGTTAATTTAAAATGCTACCAAATCCTTGTTGACATCATTGAATTTTTGTAGGCTTTTTAAGATGGGGAGGTTTATTTTACATAGCAGAGTGGGTCTTAGTCTTTTGACTGTTCTGTCCTGTCTCTTTTTCATTCCTCCTATCGCCCCACAAACAAGGATATGTGAATCCTGTAATATCCATAAGTTCAGGGCATATGATCTAGCTCTCTTCTGTGTGTGAATGTCAGGGATAATCTTGTATCATTAAAATCAATAGGTGACTGTTGTCAAAACGGCAACAGAAGACTTCCACTAAAGTCAAGATTATGTTCATCAAGTACAAAGGACAACATGGGGAGAACTGTATTTCTCTTGGACTTGCAGTCTATGAGGAGAAGGAGTGCTGCCCCACATTGGGGCCTTTTTTTTTTGTCTACAGGACCAACCAATGATGTAATATTGTAAAATCATAAATACAGGATACTTAGCCTAATACACTGCCAGTTGATGATTCCTTTCATTGTCTTCAGGGAGTTAGAAGAGATCATAAAGGTAGATCTTCTCTTAGCTGCATTTACTGCTGTTTATGGTATCCCATGTCCCTCCAAATGGACAAGAGCTTCTTAATGCCAGTGTGAGTTGTCATGGTCTGAGCTGTAAAGTTGCTGGTTTACAAAGGTCCTAGCCCTCTTTAGTTACAAAAAGGAAAACTGCTTATAGAAAAATCTATGCAATTTTCAAAGAATTGGAAAAATCTGTACTTAAATCTAGCTTTGAGCGTAGAACCTAGAATATAAACCTAGTATCTGTACAGAACTTTGCAGCAGGATTAAACATGGCACTTGTATGGGAAGCTCATTTGTTTTCTACAGTCTGCATTAGATAATTTATTTTGTAAACTTTTTTTTTTTTACATCACTTATTTCTCATAGATTTATTGTGTTCTTTTCTTTGGTTTTGCTTAGTAATTATTACTTGCTCATAAAGGCAAGTGTACATAGTGCTAAAGTAATACAAGAATGCTGAAGTTTTTAAAGAAAGCAGAATAAATTTTAGGAGCCAAATAGGTACTAAATGGCCCCTTTAGAGAGAGACCACAATGTCATAGAATCATAGAATCATGTAGGTTGGAAGGGACCTTTAAGATCATCTAGTCCAACCAGCAACCTAACTTTGATAAAAAGCACCACTAAACCATGTCACTGAGCACTATGTCAACCCATCTTTTGAATAGCTCCAGGGACGGTGCCTCAACTCCTTCCCTGGGCAGCCCATTCCAAGGCTTGATAACCCTTTCCATGTAAAAATTGTTCCTGATATTCAGTCTGAACGTCCCCTGACACAACTTGAGGCCGTTTCTTCTTGTCCCATCACCTGTGACCTGGGAGAAGAGACCGACCCCCCCTGGCTACACCCTCCTTTCAGGGAGTTGTAGAGAGCCAGAAGGTCTCCCCTCAGCCTTCTCCAGGCTGAACACCCCCAGCTCCCTCAGCTTCTCCTCACAAGGCTTATTCTTCAGACCCCTCACCATCTCCAACCCGCTCCAGCACCTCAATGTATTTTTTTGTGGGAAGAGGCCTAAAACTGGACACAGCACTAATGTAGACTGAGGGGAAAATGTCCTCAGGCTTTTGAAACTAGATAGAAAAGTTAAATCATTGCTATCTCCCTTAATTAAGATCCTGTGATTTCCCACATGACAATTTATGGAATAGTATGTTTTGTAATGGTAAGTATATTGTTTGTCTCAGAAGGAACAAACAATTATAAAGGTATTAAAGTAGCAGAGCAAAAGGTACAAAACAGTTAAAGAAACATATCCCTTTGCCCAGTAAAATCATTAGTCCTTCCAAAAGATTTTACCTCACACAATATATTAAAAAATGGTCAATATTTGAAGTAGTTCCTGTTGTGTTATTCTATGGCAGTAGCAGTGAAGCTCAACTGTCTTTACCCTAGCCTTGAGAAGGGTGACAAATAAAAAGATGATGTCAGGGTTAACAGCAGGTCTGCTCCTTTGTAAAAGAAGAAGAGTATGAATGAGATCTATGCTTTGTTGTATTTATACGTAATATTTCAAGGTGTCAGTTTGCTAAGTTAAAAGAATTCCAAAATGTTGTGGAACAAGCAAACAATCCTGAGTAACAGACGACTTTGCAGGAAAGAACAGAAACTAGATGGGGGATAGTGTTCGTGGAAGTGGCAACCCATCCAACAAGGCAGGGCGAAATAAAAGGCACTGAAAATATGCCAGTTGTTCAAGAACGTGGTTATGCTATACAGTAAGAAAGGAATAGAAGAAGAGTGAGTAAGAGGACTTGGCCATTAGAACTACAGAGCAGTGCCTGCGTGTTTGAAGTCAGACAGTGGCACAAGGAGCTGGCACAGGAGATACCAACACCCTGAAGATGGTAGCAGAGCCCATGGGGTCTCCTCCATCAGTGCTGAGAGTGAGCCTGCCCCTGGAAGACAACAGTGGCTGCTCAGCAACAGAGTTTAGCAGACAGTGCATAAACCCTCAATGTCTGGCATCAGCCAAGCAGATTAGATCTTTTGTTCCAGACATAGCGAACATCATGAGACTTTTGCGAGAGAGCAAAGGACACAAATTGGAGGCTTGTAGCTAGAGCTCTCATTTTCCTCTGAGTCACAAAAATAATTAATTTCCCGTAGAGAGTTAGTTCTTAGACTGTAGTTGCTGAATCTAGGAATTTGGAGATAAATTTCCAGAGGACTATGGCTAGACAGGGTCTAGCCTCTTGTTCTAGAAAGAGCACAGTCTTTATTGAATTCTGCCATTTGGACCCCAAATAAAAAAATTGCCATTTTTGTTTGTTTGTTTTTAGCCTTTGCTTCACTGTGCTTCAAAAGACAGCAGTCTGTTTAAGCTGGAAAAGTTTGGTTCTGAATCGGTATTAGAAGGATAAAAGGTTAGACAAAATCACAAAATGAAAATTAAATCTGGATTTGAGATGGACAGAGAAACAGTAAATCCAAACAGATGGTGAGGCATAAACATGTGAAGCATAAAGCCAAAGAACATAAATCAGGAAAGCCTGGAATTAGGTGAAAATGTGAAGAGAAGTCCTGGCCCTGTTGGATGCAATAGCAGACATTACTTTGATTTCAGCCAGGTCAAGACTTTGCTGCTGTTGAGGGGAAATGGAAAGCCTAAACACATGAGATGAAAAAGGAAGCACTTGGGAGACCCTGCCCCAGCATGTGAGACAGATTCTCTCTGGAGGCCTAGTCTGTCAGAGAGTCTTTCTCGCTCTCCAGTCAAAATGCTTGGCTAAATTGCATCAGCACCACCATTAAGAATGGCTGGGAAGCTCAGAGAGAGAACAGGGCAAGTCTGCACCCAAAAGAGGGGCAGCTACATCAGATTTGTTAAATTTTATTCCTTTGCATGTGACTCTTTGTCACTCACATCTTTAGAATAGGTTGACAATAATTCAGCCAGAGGAAACAAGATGTCCATCACATCATGTGTTGGCAGGGAACAGAAGATTTATGAAACAAGTATTTGAGTGTGACTGTAAACATATTCTATTTTGAGTGGGATGTTGGAAAAGGTTTGCTAGTTGGAAGTGAGATGGAGAAAGATAAGAGAGGGAGACTTCTACTAAAAAAAAAATAAGGCAATAGAAAGATGTTATGGCCCAAAGTATGTTCTGATGGTTTTAAAATTACTGTGCACAGTAAAACTACATCAGCCAAATCTCTCCAGAGGTGTATTTTATCCAGTAAGGATGTAAGAAAAGAGCAGGATTTGCTACTCAGTTTATAAAATTGTTCACACATTTAAATACAGCCACTGCCATAACACATAGAAGCCAGTATCACTATGTTAGATTTCTTGTAGCATAGCAGTTAAATGTCAAGAAGTTTCAGAGGCTGCTTTCAGATAGAATTCCAGAATTTTTCCAGCTTTTCCACTGCTCATCTCTCGTCAGTGAGGCTGTACAGCTGGTAGCCATAAAAGCAGACATTCTCAATGTATTTTTAGCCATGATTCCACCTACCACAAGAATGCCAAGAAGTTTCTCCTTGGCATTTGGTGTACCTTTTTGCAAGAAAGGAAGAGTGTTTATAGTGTGTTACGATTCCATGGTTATATGTCAGAAATTTTTATTATGAACAAAACAGTTCATGGTAAACAAACTAAATTCCACTGGGAAATATACAGATACCATTCCTT
>VXBJ01006705.1:0-49387 GCA_013400055.1 Nycticryphes semicollaris | reverse complement strand
TTTTTTTTGTCCCCTGGGTTTTTTATTATTATTTTTAATTAGTACTCTCCACAGAGTGGTGAAAGTTATGATAAACATTTCCTGGAGCAGATTTTCAACGCATAACTCTGAAGAAGAAATATGCATTTAAAGATGTTGCTTTATATTTTGACTCTGAAGGGGATTTAAAAAAAAACTCTTACTGAATGCTTTACAGTTTCCTTTCTCAAAAGAAGTTATAAGATACCTAATGAAGGAAGATAATCCTAGCATTAATCTGAGCTGTATTTGTGTGTACATGTTTATTATTTTCTAAACTGCATGACTTCAAACAGTTAAAGCACCAGGCTCAGGCAATATGGAAATAGAGCTGAATTTGTAATTTACTATATGCTGTTTCTGCTTTTCATTTTTTACCATTTCACACCTTGTCCACATCTCCAGCAAGCTTGTAAGTTTCCAACGCATATATTTCTTGTGATGATATATTGTCCTGGTGGAAAATTTCATTTACTGGCTGTGCCCTTTGCTGAACCTGTTGCTAGTCAGGAAACATGATAAGCGTATAAGTAGCATGCTACTTCATTTATCATACATCGTTTTAGACACTCAAATATCTCATATACAATTCTGCATTCTGCACCAAGGGAAACTACTACACTTGCAGGAGAAAAAAAATCTACAAATAAATTGTCACTTTATAATATATGAATGTATCATCCTAATAAAAATTAATCATAGTTTATACTAAAACTTTAAGTGCCCTTTATTTTTTTTTATGGCCTCAGTAACCATATGCTATCAAACACTAATAGAAAATATCTGGTTTTTGTGATTTGGTGTATAGTTGAACTGAAAGATATAAAAATACTGTCTATTTTTAATAATTGGATTACATTGCAAATAAATCACAGGCTTGAAGTATCCAACAGTGCTAAGAACATTCTGCTCTCCTAGGATTTCTCTCTGGTTTAAACGTTCACCATATCTTGTATAAAACAAAATTAGATTCAAAAAGCAAGTAGAACAGCAACACCAACACCAACAAAATTTTTTTTTTAACTCTTAAGGAATTTAGCACTCACCAGAAAGAAAACAATTGCAAAAAATTTAAGGTGAAATAAAAATAAGTCTCTCTGACGTACTAGCTGTTCCTAGCAAAGTAGGTCAGGCCTCCCTAATTTCAGTAACTTGTCATCTGTTGATTTCAAAGTCTCTTCAGACCATCATTACAATATTTTACTACAAGCCACTTTTTACATCCAACATAAAATAATCTACATCTTGTCAAGATGTTTATTTGAAATGTTGAATGCAAAGCTCTGATTTATGTTAAACAGTGCTTACACTAATTACAACCTTTCACTAAAATACTGGACTGCGAAAAAGTATCTCTTACATTTATATAGCATCTTTCATCTGACATCCTTTAAAAACTGCACATAAAAGAGTCACTTCAACTACCTCTCATATATATCCATTTCTAGGGAGGAGTAGAAGCAGTTAATGGCTCACAGTGACATTGCATACTAGCTTTGAACTAGAATTGAAGAAGGATTTGTTAAACAGGGTTTAATTACCTGAGCTGTAATTTGAGTAGGTTATCAGAACTGATACAGATATGTCTTCGTAGAATAGAGGAGAGAGGGAAAGAAGAAGAATGAAAAAACAAGACTAGCTCAGGTATCATGCGTCTCCATCGGGGAGGATGAAGAAGCCTGCATACAGGGTTGGGGTTTTTTTGTACTTTTTCAAAACATTGCCTTTAGAAAAGACGCTAGGCACAGTGATACAATAGAATCTCCAAAATATGTTTCCTTGAGCTGAGAGGTTTTCCACCAGAGTCCCCATCAGATCTGATCATACTTGGCCTGTGAAATACAAAATGTTGATACGTAAGTGATCTGAATAGGAAAACTGTTGTTGAGTTGCATTCGTAATTTGCCTAGGGGAAGAGAATGGACAGATCTGAAGCTAAGTAACTTCCTCATGCGATCACCATGTATCATAAGCAGTGGATGGGTAAGGAAGTAAGTAGTATTGGGCATGTACAAAATAGTGTATCTTGTCTAAAAAATTCACATCAAACAGATTTGTACCATCATTCACAGATGTATTTTTTCATAGGAACAGAGACGTGACAATTTCAGTATGATCTATCAGCTCTAAATTTAATAGCTGTTATTGGCTTATTAGAGAAAGAAGTTTGCAGGGTTTATTTAAAAACTAAACAGTATTTTTTTCTCACTGAAATTGTGGTGATAAAGAGGTTTAAACTCCAGTCAGGTTCAGGACTTAAAAATTCCTTTCTAGAGTTTTAAATGTAAATTTATTTACAGTTGTAGGGAGACTTCAGGGGAAGATACTCTGATGATCTGGATGACTTGTTAATCTTCAGGGCTTGTTCTAGATTTGAGTAGCTTATCTCTATAAGCAGGAGATGATATCTACTGTGTTAGCCAGTGTTTATGATTATATTTTGTTCCTTCAGCTCACGGAAGAAAAAATCTATTGAATAAATGGGTCATTCTGTATTTGATGTACTTCTCTAGTGTTTTAATTATGGGATTTCGAAGTGGAATTCATTTTATACAGGAACTTTGTACAGAATAGATAGTTTCACAGTTAAAAATTCCAGTTGTGTTTCTTCATGACCAAGTACTCCAGGTCAGTGCAAGGAGACAGATATCTGCTGCGTTTAGTTTTCAGAAAGCCACATGATGCAAACTGATGAATAAAAAAGTTCAGATCTTGCATTTGGTTTGCCAGAACCAACTAGAATGAAGGACATGTGTCCTGCTTTAGAATGGTTTGAAATGTAAACAACCATGTCTTTTCTCCTGTAAATCAAATAGGGGCTCAGCACAGTGAGGGATCAGCCTGGAATGGAAATAATTTCTTCTCATGTTGAACACCCTTCCCCCTCCTTCCCTTACCAGCTTCTCTCATATACTGTTAAAGTGGTAAAAGATGCTCATTCACTTGGCTTTTTTTTAAGCTGCTGATAAAATACAGTGTATTTAATGGGAGTATAGAAGACAGGAAAAAACTCCTGTGTGTTATGGAGGAAAGATTGTTGAGATACTTTAGTCAATTATGCTCTCATTTGTTCTCCTGAAAGATATGCGAGGCTGGTTAGTGGAACAGTTGGTTTTATTGTGGTGGGTTTGTAGATTTAAAGATAGCCTTTGAAGAAAACCTGTGTATAGCTACATTAAAAAAAAAAAAAAAAAAAGACAGGCAACTATGGCTTTATTGTGTAGAAATGATGGTTTACATCACCATGATTTGTATCATTTTGCCACCTAAAACCATTAATTAAAATTTCACAGTATCTCTATTAAGTAATGTTATATCCATTTCATTGCTGAGAGAATTAAGATGCTGAGAAGTCAGGGAGCAACAGAACCCAAGATCTTCCTCCAAACCTTTTCCTGTGTAGCAACCCTCTTCGTTTCCATGCCGTATTTTCTTCCCTTCCATGCTCAGAATCTAAAAACACCTACAGAAAGGAGGTATCCCTGGAAAGACAGGAGACTCCAGGACTGAGAGTTGTTTCTTATAGAAAAAGAAACCTCCATTAAAGAAGACTTAGATTTCTCACTCCTTGTTATGTGTCTCTCAGCAACACCTTGATTTTTGTTGCTGTTCCATTGATTTATGTTTCTGTAGACAAGTGTTTTGTATTGATGCCCTAGATTTGCAGTACTTCAAGTTCAGAAGAGAGTTCTGAGCAAGGAGAAGGACAGACAGGGTTCTGGTATGCTGTTATTGCAGGGCTCCTTGGCAAAAGTAGAGCAATAGGAAGCCATCCTAAGAATTCAGGGGGAGAACTACCCTCAGTTAGAGGTACTTATGCTCCCTTTTTATCTTTTTATTATTCCATTTCCACAGAGCACTGGGACAGAGCTTGCCTTCAAGTTGTGCTTGCTTTAAGTAGACTTCCCAGATAGAAGAAAAAAAATTATGCAAAAAATTACGATTATTTTTGTTTAGTGGCTTGTGTATAATTTGTTTTGTATTGGTGCCTAAGGAACAGACTGGAATCCCATCATGCTGTGCACTTAAAAAATACAGAGCTAGAAGGGCTCCAAAGCTGAATGTAAGAAAGGAGATCAGATCCAGATAGGGAACACAAAGAAACAGTAAAGCAGTAGTGGTTGCTACCATCTTAATGTACACTGTCTGTCCTTGAAGAGTAAATGAGAGAAAATGGGGGAAGGTGAAGGGCAGAGGTGTGAAATACAGATCCTTGAAAATGAAAACAAGTGGTTTGTATTTAATGTGATGAAAAAAGGGTAAGCTAAATAAATGATGTGAAGAGACATCTCAAATAGTAGCCTTGGAGAACAAGGAGCACTCTGAACGGGTGAAAGGAGAACAATTTATTTTCATGTGAGAAAAAAAAGAATGTTGTCATAAGACATTCTTGAGCAAGAGTTTTGGTCATGCAAGTAGATACGGAGAACCTTAAAACAGGCTATGTGTAAAGAATCTGTACGATTTCAGAGTTGACAGGCAGATTTGTTTGCTGTCAGCATATAGACAGAATTGAATTTGTGTCTTTGAGAATACTTGGATAAAGTAGGAGGAGGACCAGGAACAGGATCTGAAGAAACTGTGAAGGAAGCTGAAATGAGGGATTAGAAGGATCTTCTGTAAGGCATGCCAATACAGCAATTAGAAATGTGAGATGTGAGATGCTCTTGGATGGAGCACTGAATCTGAGCAGGTTGAGTTGAGTGTAAATAATGGGAGACAGGTTGTTGGGGTGTATGGTAAAATTAGTAAACAACTTAAGGCTGTGAGTATATTTAATTATTAATTAGCTGGAGAAGAGAGCTAGAGCAATAGTTGTAGTGTCAGATGAGGTCAAAGATGAGGCTAGGGGTGATATTTTCATATTTATATTTGTTTCCCTAAAAGTAAAGTGAATTAGTATTTTGAAAAGGAAGAGCTGGCAGGGCATGAAAAGTGATGAACAAAAGGCAATGAAGGTATCTCCAGTGAGGAGCGAGCACCTAGTTAGTGGCACTACCAGTAAGAAACTGATGACTGGAGAGAGAAAAAGTTGTAATTGCATTGTATTTTGTTAGTTTTCCCTTGGAAGACATCAGAGCAGTACTATGTGGAAACAGAATTGAAGAAAGCAGAATATGAAGAGGAAGCTGGTGGTTTCCTCTTGAAGAAGCATTTGGGTTGGTATGAGACATCAACAGTCCAGTAGGAAGGAGAGAAGACTTGGCTGCAGAGTTGTTGAAAGGAAAAACAGAAGGAAAAAGAATGATGCTCTGATTAGAAGTAGAAACCGTACAATGGGAGAAGCATCATATTCTGCTCACAAGCTAATTCGGGTCAGGAGGGGCTGCTTCCACACAGGATGGGTCTCAAAGAAGCAACAGAACATCCAACAGCCAACAAATCACAAATTCTTCTAATCACCTCAGGAACACGCTGTACATTCCAGAAGCGATTGAAGAGGGGAAAGCAAAAAGAGTCATGTAATCACTTTATTTTTCTTCCTGAAAATTAGTACTTACAATTCTGCCTCTGAAGAAATGCTCAGCATTAAATTAACAAATTCCTCGACTGTTGAATGCAAATCTGAAAAAAAAAAAAAAAAGCTTCAGTTTTTTTCTGCCTTTCTTTTGCTTGTAACTTATCCTTGGGAGCAACCACTTTCAAACTTGTTGATATATATTGATTTTCAGAAGCAAATGGCTTTTCAGGAGTGTCACAGTAGCTCATCTCAGCTGTCACTGTCCCTTTCTAACTGCAAGAGTGGTGGAAGTGAAGTGGATAATGACTTTCTACATCTCTTGACTTCTTTAAAATCTTGAGTCAACTAATTATCTGTGCATTTTATTGTACAGCCACCCACCATACAACCTTTTTTTGACTTGTTCAGTCCATTAGATCAACAAACATACACCCCTGTGGGTGTATTACATTTTAGAGCTATATATTTGAAATGAATCATACTGTCAGTTTGGTGTACATCCAGCTATGAATTCAGAAGCATGGGTACATCATTCAGAAGGTGATAAGATTCAGGGTGTAATCCAACTTGTCCTCCAGCTGCAAGATTCTTGGTTTTGTAATAGAATGTTTTTCCCATCCTTTTTTGGTTAATCCTGTATCAGATCATATTATAAAGTGTATGTTAATGTCACAGGTGTCATGGGGGAGGTGTTTTATGCCATTTGTTGAGCATTCCTGTTCTAGAATACGTTGTCTTTACTATGTTGAGTTGTACTTTAATGTATAGTATTATTAGCCTGCTGAATTCTGTGTAGTGCTAGTCAGGATAATTAAGGTTGGCAGTTTCAGGTCTTTTGTACTTCAATGTGTACTTCCTTTGTTTGAAAGAAAATGTATTCAAGTTCAGATGTTACTATGAAAAAGCTAAACAATAGTCTAGTAGGACTCCACACAACAAGTTTTCATGAGGGAACCAAGCTGAAAGACATGTTTTCCAGTTGAGTGCAGTGTCAGTGGTTATTGGCAAGTGAACATTTTTTTCAGTGAAGTTCTTAACCAGAAGAACAAGACAAACCAATGGTTAATCTCATGCAGAGTAATGGAGTGGTTACATTCACTCACTAAAACCAGAATTACAGGACAGGAAGAAGGTAAATAGCTGAGAAAGCTAGAGGAGCCCTCTTTCACAGCTCTGAATAGTGTGTGTGTCCCCCCCCCATTTGTAATTGTACAAAATGTATTTGTGCTGGTAGTGATGGAACCCATTCAACCATTTCTCACTGAATTTCCTTCAAACCTCATATTTTAAACAATAAATATACCACATTGTTAATGGAAAGAAGTAAACACACCAGTTATGCTGCTTTGAGGTAGTGAAACTAAGAAACAAGAAATGCTCCTTAATTATTAAATTACTGGATTTTTATTGGATTTAGTTGAAAAGCTGTACTGATGTGTCATCCCACAATGTATCTTCACCTAGAGTCTTCACAGGGGTGATGTATGGGTATATCCATGTTCTCCTTACTTCCCTAAACCTGCCTTGGTTCGTGTCTCTGACATTGTGTTTTTCCAGAGATGCCTCAACTTTCATGACTGTCACTGGTGACAATATCCCCTCCATTAGTCTGCTATTTAATCTGTCTTTGATTTCCCTATTTCTTCCCTTGCATATCCAAGCCTTCCCCTAAACTTGCCATTCTGATGTTTCAAAATAGTTGTTTTCTACCATTGTCAACACTTCTCTGCATCTTCTTTCTGATTTTGATCATCTTCCCTTTCCCTTTCCTAATAAACCCTGTTATATCTCCATGCCCTTTCCAAGCTCAGCCACTAGGATCTAAACTTTTCAGTCGAATCTCTTGGGGAGCCTTGCACTGCTGCCAGTCTGTTGTCAATGTTTATGCTTCATGTCACTAAGGCTCTCTCTTTCCCCATAATGTTGCTCATATTTCCTCCCTTCTTTTGCTCAATCTGTTGATGTAGCCTAAAAATACCTCTGTGAAAAAGTATGGAGTGTCTTGCTGAGTTAACTGTCACATGTGCATGGATGTGTTATTCTTGCCTTCATTCTCAGGGCACCTACTTACTCATATCCACCCTAGGGGCACATTAACAATGATTATTCATAGTGGCAGGGACTTGTCTACCTTTAAGTTTCACTGGCTATACGTGCGTGCATTTAATTATCTTCAAAAAGCCATTAGGGTTTTAATTTAACAGGCTGAAATACACCGCACCTGCAGTTTCCTGGTTTCCTTCCATCCTTTCTTCTTGCAACAGTTATGTCCTTTTGCAATTTGAAGTCTTTCTTTTTTTCTTTCTATTTTTATAGTACCTTTCACGTTCAGTAACAGTGAGCTGTTTGGGTAGGGTTTATTGGTACTCCAGTAGCTCTTACAAACACTGGTCCAAGACCTGGTGTGGTAGAAACTTCAGAGATGCCCATCAATGCAATTGTTCATGTCTTGGGCAGCTCTCCGTTCCAGCTCTGATCAGATACACTATGTGAGAGCGGCACACAATGGGAATAAAACAAGCTGCTGTGCATTAAGCCAAGTTTCAGTGCACCATCTACCTGGCCAAAGTTTGCCAGTAAAGCTTTATAAATGGGTAGAGAGCAGAATAGGTTTGTGGGTACTTCAGCATAGTTCTTGGCTGCCTGTGGCTGAGAAGATACTTTCTCACTAAATTGTAAGATCCTTGAAGCTAAACCAGTGGATCTTGTATAGTATTGAATACATTAGTGCTCAGCAGGTGATCTTCACTTGAGTTGCTGTTACTTTTTGGGGTTAAAACATTGCTTCTAATATGGCTTTAACGCATTTAATTTTGGTTAGTCTGGTTTTGGGGGGGTGGGGGGGTAGAAAAGGGCTAGGAGAGAGAGAGAACTTGTTTTGAGTGGAGAAAATCATAGCTATTTCTTTCATGGGCACAGTGAACCATTTTTCTATATGGGACACAGGAAAAAATGACCACAGTGTGGAAACAGCCAGCCACGTCTTCTTCTCAGTTATTTTGCACTCAGAAGTCTGGACTCCCTTCAGGGGGACTTTTTGCCAGTTTGATTTTGTCATCTTCCTTAAGCCAAGTCTTCTAAGTTGGTGATGAGCCCACTGGAGTCAGAGGAGTAGTCACTGTAGGGAAAGGCTGAGAGCAGAGCCATTGGTTCTTCAGGTCAGCATTATCTGCTGGTGGGACACCTTCAACTTACGAGAGTGTTCTGTTGCACAGATTTGTTCTTTAATTTGGCATGCCTGATGAGGCATGAAAGCTAACAAAGGTGATTACACCAGTTTGTAAATAGGTTAGTGGTAATTCCTTCCGGCAACTATCATCTGTGACTCTGAAACCTGTCTTCTTTCTTAGTCGTCATGTGCCTCTACTCAGCACTGGCTGTTCTCACTGCTGTTGTGCTGTTTTATTTCAAATGAAGATTACCTATTCATGCTGTTAATCATTTAGAGAAAAGAGATAAAAAGAATCAGTGTATTTTATCGTGGAAACTGTGATCCTTTTTGTACCTTCTTCTTTTGAGTGGTCTACTAGAGAGGTCTATCACTACAGGGCAAAAAAAAAAAAATGGAGGGAAGAGTTTTAAAACACAGAAACCGAATTTCACAGAATAGACCCTTAAACTCTTCAAGGCCTTTTTCTGTGCTGTTGGTTACGGCTTCTCTAGGTAGAAACATGCACTGCCCTACATATTCCTCTGCCCTACCAGACGTGTGTAGAACCTCTCTCCATGGTGGTGGACAAAACAGGCAAGCTAGGGGTTTGTGTGACAGCACCCGTAGTCTAAGGCATGTTGCCAACCTCTGTGTTCCCTGTTGTTGGTTTTTTCCAATCAGTGGGAAAAAGTAGGTTTCAGCATTTGTTCTGAGACACAGTAGTCAAAGCTTGACAGACAACTTCTGTCGAACTACAATGTGACTGTACATTGACTAGTTCCTATCAGGCATCAATCAGCTATCTCTCCTCAGCTATCTATCCTTGTTCCTTCCTTGGAACAAGCGGAGGAAAATTCAGCCCATCTCCAAATAGACTCTGCTGAATCTCTTTCCCACCACCTGTGTAGGCTTCATGCAGTTACATGATCAGCCCAGTCTCTTTGGTGGTCCCTTCTGTGCCCCAGGAGGGCCTGGATGGGTGTAGTCATTCCACAGACAAACTTTCTACTGGTTTCAGGCAGAGGATTAGCATAACAAAAAAACAGAATGAGGGACCTTGAGTTCTTTAGGACACAACTCCTTTATCAGAAGGTTAGACACAACTGTTAGTCACAGCTCCTCTGTGAAACTTTTTTGGGGCAATGTGCAGTACTCAGCTGCTCCCAGGTGGCTGTGGCTCTGCTGCAGAAGCTCCAGAAGTAGTAATTTTTAATTTGTGAGAGGTATTATTAATTCTATTTCTATAGCATCCAGACACCAGGGTTTTGTAAGGTAATTTGTATGTTTCATTTTCATCAACTTTTATTTGGTTAATGGTTAGAAAGGGCCATATTTTTCACCCACTTTGTGTTTATGGTTTGAATTTGAAATAAAGCCATCCACTTGACCTGTTCAGCATTACTGAATGTTTTCAAAGTATGAGCCACAGCTAAATATGTGGATAGATGTCAAAAACCTGAATATGGCAGTGAAGAATATTTTGTAATAATACAATGACAGTTGCTATGGAATTCAGGAATTTCTAAAGCAACGCGCAATGCATTTCTTAATCCTTTCTTAATATCTGTATTAGTAATTTTGCTCATTAACTATGAGTTACAGCAAAAGTAGAAGACATTGATGAAAATCTTTTAATATACCATCTCCTGAAATATTTTTGTGTGTTTGCAGTGACAAAAATGCAGTGTAAATGCATTCCTGTTCTGACCAGAGGTATTTTTTGATGGAGGGTATGCATGTAATTTTCTTGATGTAGATTACCAGAGTTTCTTTCTTATTTCAAACATTAATTTTTCTTGTACATTTTCCAGCACCCTCCTCTGTGTCTAACAAAGTATATATTAAGTGTTTAAAATTTCTTGCAGGATGTTCACACTGACATTAAACTAACATAAATCTTGGAAACTGTTTTCTAAAAAACCTTTGTGGAATTAGGTTTTGTTTAGTTGGTGTTTTATTTCTCTCTTTTCCTCTTTTTTTTTTTTTTTTTTTTTTTGGTCAAACTCCATCTTTTGGACCACATTTGTCCATGTTCAACGGTCGGTATTAGCATTTTGAGCTACAACAGCCTGCACAATCTGTGCAACATCCCTGGCTTGTGTTGTCCTCCCATATAAAAACAGACGTATATCTTTTTTAAGTCTTACAACACACACTGCATTTTACTCTTTTTAAAATAACATCTAGGAAACCGAGAAGCTTCTTTTGAAGGATTACATTACAGCTTTGATTTTTATTTATAAAACATAAAGGACTAATATATATCAGTTAGGACATTTTGCTTCCAAAGTGCATTGTAGCAAAATAATTGGAAGGCAGTTGTGGTGTGAAATATATGACAGCTTTACAGGACATAAAAAGCAGCTTTTTCTTTGTAATAGTGTAATTGCCTTAAACCCCACAATCATAATTGTTATCAAAAAATAATCCCAAGGAAAGGCTAATATAAGGTGAGCAGACTATTATAAGAGCTCTAATACACTCAATTCCTTGAACAGCAAATGCAGCCCCTCAATCTCCCAGTGCTTTTAGTGTCAGTCAGAGAGCACTCAGTCATTTCTGTGCATCAAGCCTGCAGTATTGATTTTTCCACTGACTGAAACAGCCATATAAGCATAAATTTTGCATGAAGCTTTCACTTTGTAGACTCTCCTTTGGTCAGATGACACATGATGTGAACATGAAGACTGTATAATAACAATGCATGGTCAACCTGCAGGCATTAAAGCGTGGTCTCTCACAGTTTTGAAGGACAAAAGCTGGAATGGTGCATCTCTGGTGTGATAGAAAACAAATACCATTTCCATCNCACCTCTTCCTGCACTTTCACGTTCCCCTTTTAGAGAGGAAATGCACACATGCACGCACACAAGCACGTAGAGACATAAAGTATACTTATCACTGATACCCAGTCCAGATAAAAATCAGCTCTGTGGAAAAGCAAAGCTGTGATAATAACTGTGCATCAAACTCGAACCCTTTGCTGTACTTGCCTTCCACTTGTCTTTGGTGGGTGGTGGTGTGCTGTTTTGTTTTATAGTTGATGCCATTTCTTTTAAGTCAGCCCTTGAGACTAAATATTGTACAATAGTGTTTGATTACATCTTGGTGTTGTGCTGAAAAACCTTTATCTAAAGATTCGGCTTCCTGATAGACAAGCAGGAGTGAAAACATTCCTTAATAGCAACGTTGCTTTCATCTTATTGCTGCCCCGTTGAAGTTCCCCTGCTCATTAATATACCCACAGTCACTCTTTCTCTCTCTCTCTCTCTCTCTCTCTTCCCCCTTTTATTGTTTAAATGTTTAGTGCAAAATACATTCATCCTGTTATGGGATCATGTCAATGGAATGAGACAGAGGAGTAATCCTAACTGGCGTGAGTCTGATACAACAGTATGAGGAGTAATTTCTCACCAAGAACTGCAGCAGTGCATTAGCTATTCGTTAAAGTGCATTAAACTGCAGGCAGTTGATGTAATTAATTTCTAATCTAATGCAACACAACCTCTTGAAATTAAGTTGACTTGACCCAGAGCAAAATTTATCTGTAAGCAAAAAGCTCACTGATAAGCCAGTTTTAGTTAGTGAAAATAAGAGAGTTGTTTCATCTTAAATAACAATCACAGGAGGAGAGTGGGCCCTACTGTAACGAATAATTGCAAATGAATGCTGTTCTCATTTTGTAAAAGGATCCCAACATAATCATTGCACAGCAACATGTTTATTCCAGCAATGACAGATGTTAGAAACGCTGCTTCTGTTTCTATTTATGCAGAATCTAGATAAATGTTTAATGTTTAAATAGTGGGAGTTGGTCTGTACTATAGGCAGGTTGGTCTTCAGTGCATTAAAAGAAGAGAGTTGTATTTTTTTTTCATTTGAAAATGCTCTGCCGAGGTAAAAAAAAAAGCTTTGACCTCTCTGGTCAGAGGGAGTATTTTAGATTTGTTTTCTTCCTGTCTCCTCTCTTGACGTTACAATAACATTCTGATCTGAATACAGTGACTGTGTATTTGCTGTGTTTCCCTAATAGGCGTAGTTGTGAAATAACTATTACATTTATTTCAAGTTGAGCATATCTCGGAAGATGAGGTCGGGGGTGTCTTCTGTTCTCTTTTGGTTTTTTAACCAAAGCAATTACACCATTACAGTTAATTGTTTTCTCTGAAATGAGCTTTTTTTTCCAGAAGAACAATGAGCATAACACCACTGTGCATACATGAGCTTTACTACAGATGCCTGTAGTAGACTGGGAATACAAAAATACAGATCTAGGAGAAGAGTGTGTTTGGGATTTTGAGTAGTCCTAGGAATTAGAGGCAGGTTCACAAGTGCCCTCAGATACAAATATATGTATACAGTGTAGTTCACACTTCAAAAATCTGGTTGAGAGGAGAAAAGCATTAAAAGTTGTATTGAAAGAAGAACCCAATCTGCCAGTTTTAACAGAGAATTACAGGATGATAATAGAGAAATAATTCACATATGCAACTCATATTTGGTTTTTAAATAAATCTTTAGGCATCTGGATTCACTGGCAGTTTATAAAAGGGCCCTAAGCAAAGTTATTTTGATTTTCCTGGTGGACGTTGTGGCCCCTCAGCGTTTTTGAAGGCTAGATTTTATACACAAATATACAGATTTAGAAATGAGGGGGGGNGCATTGTTTTAAGAATCTCGGCTGATCATCTGAGCAAAAAACTAAAATGATTTAGTTATATCCCTGTGTTTGCTATAGTAAGCCTGTGTAAAAATCTAAGTACCATCAAAGAGAAAACTTGGAAGACAAAACTGGCTGTCCAGCTCTGCAGGTGTGGGATGAGTTTTCTATCTTCTCCCACATAAACTATCAGCCTAAATCTGGTATAGGCAACAGGTCCCTTTATTTAAGAAACATCTGGTGGCACGTTCAGAAGGGTTAAGTATCCTGAAAAATGCATTGGAGTTATGCCAGCCCAGCCAGGTTACCATCTGAATGCTGTGACCCTCCATAATGTCATAAGTCTAGCCTGCTTTTGTTCTGAAGGGTGGAAATCCATGTCCTTTGATGAATGCTGAGTTTCCAAGGCTTCCTACCACGTTGCAGGGCACTGCTGCTCCTGGAGGGGGTGAGGTCTCTGGGCTATGAGTTTCTGTAGGCTGGCTGTTCCTCGGAGGCAGAAGCAGAGGTATGCAGGGAGGCTGTTGTTGTTTTTTAAATCATTAAGGTGTATGACAAAGTGAACATCTCGCCCACTATGGCCCTTGTACAGCAAACACAATTCAGGTGAAAACAAAGGAAATATGGATACTTTAGTAAACGCAAGATGATATTTGGATCCTCTCTGAATCCAGCTGAAATCCTGGGATCCAGATGACTACTTCCTGTGATTGTGTTTAGATACTCATACAATTTGCCTGCGTATGTTGTGGCATTTCCCTTTCTGTGCAGCTGTTTAGACAGAGCCGAGCTATTTCTTTGTGTTGCAGAATAATGGTGATTGCTGTTGGAGAGAAACTGTACAATGTTGTAAGTGATCTTTAAATACTCTAATTATCAAATTGCCTTTTGGTTGACTGAGTGAAAGGTGATTTTCAGGAATGTGGTGCTATTCTTTACACCAGCAGAGGTTTCTCTCATATTCATTGGTGTTTGGGAAGCATATAAGAGCAGTAGTTCATCTGTTGTAAAATCATAAACAACTGCATACGTGTTTTGAAATTTGTGACATTAAACACTAGTGAGAAGAGCTACGTCTAGAGTTCCTTTTACACAAATATTTGATTCAACAATATCTCCAACTATACCTATTCCTATACCTCTACCTAGAGAGGTATGTCTCTGTGTAGATATACTCACACACTCTTAATCAGGCAAACACTTACATCAGTATCTAATATTAAGGAGGCAGTTATATTGAGTCATACTGAGAAAAATGATGTATAGAGTCTGGGATGAAATTGTCAAGTCAGTGATTTTCTGAATTACCCAAGTACAGTTCAGTAGTAACGGGGGGTGTGGAATTATATTTCAGTGGCTGACATTAAAATAGTCAACATAAACCAAGCCTATCATTGAACTGATTCAGAAACAAAGAATAAATGTTGAAGTACAATAACTATTTTTTCCTTGTTTTCTCTGGGCTGATTTGAAATTATTAATGAATTTATGGTAACTTTAGCTGTGCAGGGTGTTGCTAAGCTCTATTCATTTCCATAAATTTTGCATTTTAGTGTAGTGGAAGTACTGTGCAGCTCTCAAAGAAGATGATTCTTTGAAATCAAGTGTCGGTTATACCACTTGTAAAATGGAAAAAAGAAAAAAAAAAAAAGAATGTGTGAAATGGTTCTGCTGAGGAGGAAGGACAAGTGGCAGAGGTTCTCTGAAAATGTAGGTGATAGGACTTGTAGAAAAAAATCAAAATATTTTTAATAATAAAGTTGCTCAGGGAAATACTCTGTATGAGATGAAAAGCTGTTTGGAAAATGCTGGAAAATTTTACAAGGGTGAGATGAGCAACGAGAAGAGAAAAGGTGGTTGTTACCTGTTGTAGAAACACAACATGATGTAGTAAAAGTCACTTCAAGGAAGGAAATTCAATGGGAAGTGCCCCTCTATGCATTTTTCATGCTCTACATTTCTCTTGGGAAAGAAAGATCGCCCCCATCTTGCTCCTCTGAGGTACTGGCGGATCTGAGGGAGTGCTTTGGGATAATTTATGCATATAATGTCTGCATGTGTGAATAATTCATGCTTCATAGAATCATAGAATGGTTAGACTTGAAAGGAATCTTAAAGATCATCCAGTTCCAACCCCCCTGCCATGGGCAGGGACACCTCCCACCAAACCAGGTTGCTCAAAGCCCCATCCAGCCTGGCCTTGAACACCTCCAGGGATGGGGCAGCCACAGCTTCCCTGGGCAACCTGTTCCAGTGTCTCAACACCCTCACAGGAAAGAATTTCTTTCTAGTATCTAATCTAAATCTCCCCTCTTCCAATTTAAAGCCATTACCCCTTTTCCTCCACTTCCTGACAAAGAGTCCCTCTACAGCTCTCCTGTAGCTCCCTTCAGGTCCTGGAAGGCTGCTCTGAGGTCTCCCTGGAGCCTTCTCTTCTCCAGGCTGAACAAGCCTGAACTTCTGCTCAACTGTTCACAGTTTATAATTATGAAATTAAGGTACTCAATTTATTTTCTGTTACCTTGTCCAATGTTAAGAAAGTCTCTTTTAGTATTTGGCTACTTCTGTTTGACTACCTGGTTTGCAGGTGATCCTTAGCCTGGAAGAGTGGTCAAGACAGAAACCCACCAAATCTTTGAAGCAAGAGTAAAGGGAACAGGTGTCGGAAAAGGCACATTAGGGCAATGCTGTAGGATGGAACCAAAGCCTATTGAAATGAAGAGGGATTAAATCAGATATATAATGATGAGGCTAGACCTTCATCTCAAAAATTGGTAGAGTTTGTTTTGTGACAACTGAGAGCCTGGTATACAGGGTTACACTAACAAGAAGAATCTCAGACTACCTAAATACAGTTAAATATTCTATGATGAAGTTTATAGTTTGATCCAAACCGTAACAATATCCTCAAGTAGAGTTACTTGGAGACACTGGCAAGATTGTACTAACAAGTCAGTGTAAATCCCAAACAGGTCCATTGATTTCAGCAGCACTTCTCTGCCTTGGAGCAATGGGAGTGAGGTGAGATTTTAGCCAATACATGAGCAAATAAGCAGAAGGGTCATAGCACTCATCATCTACCTATAGAAAATGCTATAAAGTTCAAAAATAGTAAGAAATTTATGTCAAAGGCATAATTTTACTGAAACAGGAATCAGGACATTCCAGGTATACAGGTATAGTTAGTACCTGAGAAGACTGATAAATCACCAACCTCAAAACCCAAATGTACTGTCCAAACAGAATAAACACTGTTATATTTCTTACTATGTGCTGCAAGGTAAGGAGGTCTTAAAAATGATATTTTTATGAAACTCCATGAAGGTAAAGAAGGGAGAAGAGTAATAAAGAGAGTCACAATTAAATTAAAAATCCAGAATTATAGAATTCATCATCAAATCTTCTTCAGAGTCTAATGAATCATTCAATCCCTTTTTATTCATCTTTTCTAGTTCTCTCCTCCGGGCATTTAAAATTGCTTTGCATAGTCATAGTCATAAAAAAAGAAGTTTATGTCCCTCAGAAAGCATATGTGGTTTTGCAGAAAGTAATATAGACATGTCCAGTTTAAGATCAGCATAGTCCACCTTCAAAGAAATAAGTCTTTTCCAGGAAGCCTGAGTGGCTTCAGCAATTTCTGGGTAAGTAGATAGATGCTTAGACGGAGCCTCTTTCCCTTGTGCAAGGTTTAAAATTCATCTTCCAACCTCCCATTAGAGGGAATATCTAACTGAGGTGCAGGAGTGAATTCTTGAGACGTTTTTCTCCTTGGCTAAGAGCACTGAGAAGGTCGGGGTAGTCCTAGAACTGAAATTGGAGGTGAGTGTCAAGTGTAGCCTGTAGTAAAACCTTGGCTCAGGATGTCCGGAGATGGCTTCTCCAGAAAGGTTCATACTCCCAAAGGTGGTATCACTGCAGCCATTTCCTGGGTTAAAAAGTCTAGCAGCCTTGCATTGTGTGTTGAAAGAGAGCTGAGGTTTCCAAGTCAGTTTACAAGATACAAATGCCTCAATTCATCCCACCTAATTCTCCTTGAGGCGCATATTCCAGGAATGTGATCCCCTCTAAGTGCCATTTGGAGAGAAGGTGCACAGAGTGTCACCCACAGAAACTGAATTAACTGATTTAGTCTCTCACAAGAAGTGTCCGTAATTTTCCATTGGCTACCAACGGCATCTAAGATAAACTCAGGTGCACAGGTTTAGCTGGGTGAATTTGGCCTCAAGTGACAACATGTATTTTAGAAATATTTTTACTGAGTACAAAGGTAGCTGTTCCTATCATGCAAAATATTTTCTACCCAAAACTCAGAGGTCTTTGGATATAGGAAAATAAGGACTGTGAAGTGAAAGCCACAAGCTACAAATGCTTGGAGTTTTAGGTGACCAACCTGTGATGTGCCTCAGTTTGCAAATACCTCTAAAATATCTGTGGTCATAGGTGTACTAGTAACTCAGTTGAGAGTACAATTTAGGTCCAAATTCTTTGTTGTACTCTGGAACCACTGGTGCTTCTTTCAGTGGGTTATTTTTCTATTCTAAGCAAGCAGCAGGGAGGAGTACACAATAAAAGTACGTATGTATTTCAGGTGTATCATTCTGAGTGCTTTGAAGTCCTATGGAATAGTCATCCTGTAAGCAGTAATGTGGTTGAGGTAATTTCACCAACCTGGTCTGATGTTTCAAGGAATTGGAGGTTGTTGTATTTGGTCCTGTACCCCTGTATACGCTGAAACAGTGAGCTGCCTTTGCAGGTCTTAACTAAGGATTGGTTTCCATCACTGTCACTTAGGAAGGTGATGCAGAAGGGTCTTTTTTGTGTTTGTTTGCTGATACTGATTTTTGTCTCCTGCTTACCTCACCCACCTGCTGCTTCACAGCAGTTTCCATGAGTTAACTTTGTCCTGTGGGTCTTTTCTGAGAGGAACAACTTAATTGTTTCACACATATCCCTAAAGCAGGGAATGAACAGTAAAGAACTGCCTTAACGTGCATAAACCAGTATGCACAACTAGGACATACTGATTGCCTTGACTGCTTCCACTTTTTAATTAACCAACCTTGATTTGATCACTAGCCAGCCTGTAGATAAGGCAGAAAATGGTACAGAATCCTGAAGCCTGTTGCAACTAGGGTTTGTTTGTCTCTTTGGCAGAGTTGTGGTGTAATTCAGATCTGGCCAAGCTCAGATACCTGCTGATAAGGAGTATTTTGTCCTGGTCCCTTTGACTTCTCATTGACACTGAGCACTGTGAAGACTCCATGAGTTCCACATTAACCAGCTCTCTCAGATTAAAATACATCCAGTCACAGACACATGACCAAAAGACCAATCTCATGTCCATATGAATGCCTCAAAAAGTTCAGTGTATGCAATTCTAGTGAAAAATTTATTTGGTTTTCAGTAAAGGGGGAAAGCTGATTAACAACAACACGAAATAATAGTTACTCTTTATTCGAAAGTATATTTCATCTTTAACATTTATTTTCACTTGAACTGATTGCTAATGACCACTCATTTCTTCATAAAAAAATTGCTCCACTACATCTTACAGAATGCGTATTTAAAAAGGCATTGATAAATTGAAGGGGAGTTCAAGGAAGAGAATCAAAAATTATTAAAGTGCTGCAAGTATTGACTTATAACTGAAGATTAAAATAATTGAATGTGTGTGGGCTTGCTAGACAGTTCTTACACCTTCGTTCTCAAAAAAAAAGTAGGTGTTTAATTAATTTTAATTCAAGTTTTAAAATTGGAAAAATTTTCAGGAAGAATGATCCGGTAATAAAGTGGAAGTGCTTCTCAATTTAAAGACTCAGAATTTGTTCCTCCCATAGCTACCTATCTTGCAAAATTCCTTCCTTCTTAAATATTCTCATTTCTATCAATTAAGTATTTTTAGGGTAAACAACTACATAACCTTAGTGAGCAGGACAGAACTTAATCTATTAAGAGTAAGTTCTTAGGAATTTTTCTACTTAAATACAGCTCTGAATTCCCCATCTTAAGTGTGTGACCGTGAAGATTCAGCTCATCAGATTAAGACAGCATTTAGAACTGAGTAACAGCTGGTGTTTAGTTCTGACTCCGGATCTGGTGTCATGATGTGACTCACCTTTGTTGATTATTAAAAAAAAAAAAAAAAATCACATTATGCTACTGTAGGGCTAACAGATAAAAGTAACCAAGAGTAAACCAGCTGCAAATAGAATCCTCAGTTTATTGTTTCCCTACTTTGTAACTTCAATTCTCTGTCATGAAGCCACTCTGTTGTGAGGGGCAAGAAGAAATCTTGGAAAAGGGATTTATAATTTTCAGCCCTGAGTAAGAGCCCTGTTTGACTGATAACAACATTTGTAGAGATGCCTCTTAACTAGTAGCAGAGACACCCCAAATTAACTTGGTGGCTCAACTAGTCCTTCATCTCACCACATCCCAGAGTATGTGGATATGTGGATGTTAAATAAGTAGAAGAGATTTGTGAGGGCCATGAGGAGCTTTGCAGTGAGGTGGGACATCAGAATCAGTTCATTAGGAAGGACTGTTAAAATGTTAGCAATTATTAGAAAGAAATAGAGCGAGCCAAAGCTTCTGTTCAGATACACCGTTTGCCCACGTGCTGGGTGTCTTATCCAGGTTTGATTGCTCACCCCAGACATAGGACCTAATAGAACTAGGAAGACCCAGGGAAGGGTAACCAAGATGTTCCGAAGTGAATGCCAGGCTTTAGACAAGAGCAAAGTAAATAGATGAGTCATCCTCACTTCTAAAGGAGAAAACAGAGAGTAGGGTATAGAAGGTTGTAAGTCATGAATTGCATAGAGCAACTAAATAGGAAAGAGTTGTTAAGCATGGGCTACCCTTGAAATTGTCAGAGAATAGCTTCAAAGCAAGCAAAAGGACATATTTTTTCTCACAGTGTGTAATTTAATTGTGGAACTTGTAGCCACAGGGAGCTCTGGAAGCCAAAAGTATAAATGAGTTCAGAATGGGACTAGATACGTTAATGAAGTATTGGCTTGGTGGTTTTTCATAGTAATTAAATTCAGTGGTTTAGATGTGACCTCCGGCTGATGAAGTCCCTTGACTGCTGATTTCTGGGTCCTGTGATAATGTGCCAAGGGAAGGATCACTCTAACGGTGCCCTCAAGCATTGTAAGAGTCTGCCAGCAGCCATAGTTGGAGACTGTGTACCATGTTAAATAGGTCTGATGCCATATAGTAAATCTTACACTCTTGTGGAGCAAAGATCCTGACTCCTTTTCCCTGACTCCCATCTGCACATGCTTTATTCCTTACATGAATATCCTGAGGGACCCAGACCCAGCATCGCACCTTAGAGAGGGAAATTTGTATCAGCAGTAGTGATATAAATACGTGCCTTTGCGTATTATGTCTCAGGTGGATTTCTGAGATACAGCTATGTGGTTTTCCTCCCTGCTGTTATGAATTACTACAGCATCCAGGGATCCCACCCAAGAATAAGGATCTTCTGAAAACACTTAGTAACAGAGTTTCCTTGCCCTGGCAGAGAAATTGCAAAGTTCTCTTCAAGTGCAATGTACTGTTCATCTGTCTGTTAGAGGATACAAACTAAACAGGCCTTCCCCGTCCTGCAGTGTTGTCAGTGAGTGACAAAAACTTTCTGTGGACAAGTTACTGTGGTTTCCCTCCCTTAGGTCTCTTGCCATTGTTACTCTGTTGGTAAAACCTGGCACAGAACATAAGATGAGCAATCAGACTTTCCTTATTGTGTTGGGTCTTCATTAAGTCATGTTTTTTCCCTATCCTGTTTCAGATGCCTCCTTTAACTCCTGGTCTTTATTTGTTTTATATAATTTGAAATTTATTTGTTTATTATTTGTTTTATATAATTTGAAATATAAATCAAAGAACTGATACTATAATTTGAAATATAAATCAAAGAACTGAAGACAACACTAACACCTATTAAGGAATGGAAGGCAGCATGTTTTGTTCTTTACCTGTTGTAACACTAAATCCACGCCTCTTTTGGCTGTTTGTTGTCATCTTTCACTGTGTACATCTAATTTAGACTGTAAGCACCTCAGGGCAGGGGCTTGTCATTTTAGTTCTCTGTAAAGCATCAGGTTCACCTGTGGTGATGTATAAATAATAATAATAATTAAAAAATGCTGAACCACATCACTCAAATGGGAAAAGGTGTCAAAATGGATCCAAGCAAGAACTTTTTGATTAATAACCCCCATACTTCTTATTTGCATTCACGGTAAGTTTGTGGATAATAAGATGCACACCTGAATAATCAGAAGTATTTGGTTGGAGGTTGCTTTGGTTTGGATTTGGTTTGATTGGTTGGGTTTTTTTTTATTTCTTTGGATCTTAAGACAAAATAATCTATGTGTTTAGAACAAGTTCAGAGCTTGGAGCTGCTTACGGTACTATCCTATGGAATCCTGGATAAAATAATAGAAAGTTAATATTGTAAACAACTAAAGCACAGGAAAGAAATGTTTCCTAACTGGTGCTGGTTTTTGCAGAAGATACATCTCTGTCAATAGGATAGGTGTGGTTTTGATGCCCGGCTGGAAGAGATGCATGTTCTTCACTGAGACCACAAAGATGCAGTGGCTGCTGCTCTGTAATGTCCAGATGGACACCAGAGTCTGTACCTGGTATGTCACCTCCCTAAGCCAGGTCCTACCTGGTTGTGGAGTACTGGGTTGACTTGCCATCAGCACAGTGAAGGCTGCCCTCCCATCTTGGTGCAAAAATGCAATAGCTGATGCATATTAATGCTCCAACAGTAAACAAACAGAAAGTACAAATGTAAAATGCAAGGAAAAAAAGTCTCCTATCTGTGTTTAGGCATTTAATTTTGCTTCATGCAACATTGTTTTTTTAAATGATTAATACTAGTAGCCCAAGATGAAGGCTGAGCCTGTGTCACTCTGGACAGTGAAAAGGGAAGCAAATGCTTATTGGGAAGTACTAAATCAATGTAAGCTATTTCAACTGCCTTAAAACCGGTGAGTGGAGCTATTTCTATGTGCGGACAAGAGAAAGGAGTTTGTATCAGTGCTTATAGCCCTGCTAGGATCCTCACAGAAACAGCTCTGCACTTTTGATGGACATCCATCAGAAGTGGTCGTGTTGGCAAAGATGTAGGAAAGAGGCTGAACAGTGGCTGGAGGGCTGAAAAGTTTGCTTTACATCTGGAAATTTAAAAAGTCTGATGTCTGTAGCTGTAAAAAGAGAAAATTAATCACAGTCTACAAGTGCTGAAATGAGGGAAGCTTTTGTGCTTACAGTAAAAGACTAACAGTAAATCAGTCTAACAGACAGAGCTATGGCTTCGGAAGCTGAAGTAACATGGTGAAAAGATGCATTTTGATAAAACCCATTGAATAACCAAGAGTGTGGAAAACTTCTGTCCTTGGAATCTTTAAAAATACTCTGATACCCAAAAGATTATCTCAGGCAAGTGGAAGCCGTGTTGCTCAGAGGAGTATCAAAATGCCTGTTGTGTACATATAGGTAGTGCCTTTGCGTTCAGAAGGGTTTTTTTAAGGTCTTTAAATTAAAGAGAAGCCAGAATCTTTGCTAGGTCAATATTAAGAGTTGTCTTTCTCCTCCTCCCTGTTCCAGTTATCTTTTTTGACTGTTTTGTAAGTTGAAACCCCACCTCACACAATAAAAATTTGATTAGCTGAATCTGCCTTCTTCAATGCTCCCTCTTGTCTCCAGCAGAGCTGCTTGTCTCTTGTTATTTATTTTATGCATTAAATGCTTACAGTGTGCTTGGGGCTATACAAGACATAAATATAAAGGGAGTCCATGCCCTGTAGGACTTACTGTGTGGCAGAGAGGAGTAATAGCTTGGGTGTACAGTGCTGGTTGTTTGTTCAGAAATAATGGATTCTTGTTTCAGAAATAGGTTGATACTTGAATCCGAAAGCGTGAGCCTGGGGAAAGGGCTAGGATGAAGAGGAGGTAACCAGGTCTTGAACAACAGTTAACGTGTTGGGGACAAGGCATGGGAAGTTAGGGAGCAGAAGTCAAAGGAGGGCACAAAAGTGACAGAGTGCTATGGGGTGATAGGCACTCATTATAAGAATGAAAATGTGAATTGCAGTCTGGGGCACAGTTGTACAGCTCCTGGGGGTGAAGGAGGCGTTGCTTGAACTTGAGACAAGCGTGAGAACTACAAATTGCTAAATGCAGCAGAGAGGAGGAGGCAAGAGCAACTCTCTCTCCTGCTAGAAGATTACCCATCTTCAGTCTGTTTAACAGGGGAAGTTGTACCAAAATACCTTAAACAGCCTGTATATGAATGACATCAAGAGAACAGTTGCAGGGGGGATAGCCATCAGATATTTATTATTTCCTCAAATCTCTAGAATCTCTGTTGTCTGACTTTATTCCAAGTCCTTCCTATCTTCAGGATAATCATGTTTCTATTGTAGTAAATCTTTTGCCTTCTATTTATGTATTGTACCTAATAAACACCACCATCAATTTACATGGTGGTCATTTCAGCTGCTGGAAATATTTCATATCACAGGTAGTTATGATTTCCTGTATAAACTGAACCAGTAACGCTCTTTACTGATTGTTAATTCTTTCATCTCAACCTTAGGATTATATGGAGGCTCTGAGCTCAAATTATGTTTAACAGCTTATGACATTTTGGATGTAAAAATCATGAATACCTGCAAATTGTTTTCTGGATGATTTGTGTGTCTGTACTTTGGACAGAGAAGAGGAAATCTGTAATGTCATAAAAAATCCCAGGTGTGCAGAAAGGCACAGTGACAAGTCTAACAAACTTGCTATGGATTTCATCCACGGAGTGAAATAGCACACCAAAGAAAGGGGGCTTGGAAACAATTCTGCTACTTAAAGTAATTGCATTATTCATAGGACAGTAGTTTGTAGTCTTTGTGTAGCTATTGAGAAAATGCAAACTTAATTTTTCCTGACCTAATTCCAACAGGCTGTTCAAAACCCGTTTTGCTTAATGTATTTGTATTATGCAGTCTGAAGGAGAAACTCATTCCTCACATAAAGTGCTCCAGTGCTTCAAGACTCATGTAACTTGTTTAATCATGATGGTTATTTGATAGCATTATCTAGTAATCACTTTATCAAACTCTGATCATCACCCAGAAGCAGCTTTGGGCAGGATTGTTGAGAACGGTATGGATTGATGAAGACAGAACTATTTGTTATTACGCACTGAGCTCTGTGGCTTGTGGGCAGTAAATGGCACTGCTTTTCACATTTGAAACTCGAGAGATATATTCACTTCAGTATAACACTGCATTATATCTTTTGAAAAGGGAAACTCTCTTGCAGTCCATAACTCCTCTTGTTTTCCTCCAGAATAAAAAGCAAAGATATACAGAAAAGTGCAAGCCACCTCCTTCCTGTATTTTGCAACTTCTTGCTCATGCCTTATTTGTAGATCCTTTCCCATCTTGGAAAATCAAGCAACATTGTTGGGGTTTGGGGTTTTTTTGTGTAAGCTGCAGCGAATAACATATACTTAACAAAATTACCCACTGCATTTGCTGTGAGCAGCACCCCAGTTCCTTTTCACTTCTGACAAGAAGAACACTATCACCAAGAAAATCACTGACCTCCATTTCCACCTCACTTTTATTTGGCAGAAAACAGTCAAGTTTGCCATTGGCTTCCTCTAGTATTGTTCAGCTCCTCTGGTATGAGATCACATTAAAGAAGATTGTTGCAATTTGTCTCATCTTGTTGTGAAAGCACATACTGTCCCTATGCACTCAAGCCATACTTTAAGTGTGAGTGATTGAGTGGACCTAAAGAATGCTGAGTAAATACATTGCTGCAATTAGGGATTGAGGAAAAAAGCATATACAGTATTTTCCATCCCTTTACCATTCATATATAAAAGGTATACGTGATCTTTCCCCTGTGCGCATGAAACTTAGCAGATAAAATAGCCTGGAAAGAAAAAAGATTACCATATGGAGGGGCATTCTCTCTACTGGTTTACCTGCAGAACAACACAAAACTGCTGCCTGTAAAACAAAAGAGAATCTGTCCCTGTGAATATTAAGACAGTCATTACTAAACTAACCTACTAAAACTTCCATTTTTCTTTGCATTTTGTGCACAAAGCAGGGATGCCTGAAACACATTATCCTAGAAAAGGCTGCTGCAAGATAGGAATCTCTTCCCCATGTCATGCAATGGTTTGATTTTGCATTTAAATAACATCTTTCACCCAAGATCTTGTAAGTTTTTAAAGCTACTAATTTAGCCTCACAACAGCTCTGTAAAGAAGTTACAAATGAACAGTAGATAACAGTAGATGTAATAGTAGATAACTTAATAATAGGTTTATCTTTCTTCTGTGGTCACGGAGACCAACACAAAGCCCTGCTTTATTTTCTGGATGAATATTAGTTTGTGATACTTGCGGCTTTTGGATGGCAAAATAAGAAAGGTTGGGTTTCATTTTCTAAGAAAATGAACAGCTGAAACTGTTCTTCATTTCAGCTAAAATTCTGAGCACTTAGAAAAGAAATCAAGGGCATGTGATCACAAATTATTAGTTTCCCATAAAGAGGGACTCTGTGGTCAATGAGCTACTTCAGAAAAACGTTACCTGATGTGTTTTGTCTCATGTTACATAGGTTATGCCTAATCACATAGATACAAGGACCCAGGCTCCTCTATCTGTGTTCTGAGATGGCCAGGTATGAGATAGTCCAAGTGTGGAAGCAGAATGCATAAAACTAATGGCCCACAGAGGATTGGTTGACTATCCAGTCTTCTGCCTGAAATATAATAAATAGCACTCTTACATCGCTTCAGAGGTGGCTCCAAGCTGTGTATTTTGACCAGGCTCTGTATTCAGGCTTTCTGTTTTAAATGCCATAACTGTGACTATCTGTTGCTGCGTGGAAGACAGAAATTCAAGTCAAGCTATTTAAGCAGCAGTAGCACCATTAACTGAGCCACACTCTAGTTGCTGAAGAGCGACAGCAGAATGCAGTCATCAGGGGTGCTAATGTCTGTGTCTTGTTGCTCCGGGACTTTGAGAAGAGCTTCTTGCAAGTAGGTGGCTATGTGACAATGAGAAGTACAGCTATTGTGCTGGCTGCATTGAGATTTTGATGGAAGATAGTGTTGCTCTTTACAGTCACCCTTGTTGACTTTGCATTGAAACCAACAGGAGCTGTGTTGGCTGGGTTCAGGATCAAGACTTAATATCTAACAAATGCGTATGTTATTGCACAGTGAAGATCTACTTTAGATTCGTTTCCAAGGTAGCAGCAGTCAGAAGGACCAAAAACTATTTTAAAAATGCCAAGAGTAGGTTGGTGATTAATGAGGAATTTATTTTATTTTGCAGTGTCTCTTATTTAACTGAATGCCTCTGGAGACATGCTTTAAACAGCAAGGCACTATCTTAGACTAGTATGGTAGATTTTCATCTCACGTTGACTCCATTAAAGTAAGCTTCTATAAACAGACATCAATTACAACCAGTTTAAAGGGTTTTAAAATGTAATCCAGCAGTGCCGCTTAACTAAATGAATCCTGAGAACTGATCTCCAGTGAATTAATAGAACAGTGTGTGGAGAGCTCACTATGAATCTGAGTTAATGACTGGAGAAGATCAAATTAATTACAAATGTCTCTGAGGACCTGCAGGGAAGAACTCCCCCAGATCAGCTAAGGTTTGATTAACTCTTCAGTCTCCAGATAGAGATTTTCTACAAGTCATTTTTAACTAATCACTGGTAAGACAATAGATTGAGGCAGCCTGGTATTTCTCAGGTGGCATGCAACCACTGTGAGAAGTGATGGTGCTGAATTTTACTGCAGATTTCAGTTTTCAATTAAGAAAATAGGGCTAAGTAANCAATTTTATTTGATCTTGTAGTGTCAAAGAAGGTGTGATTACTGAACTTAAAGCAATGCCATGCTGATGCAGTTATGAGGCCAGGATGGGCAAACTGGTCTACTTGAAATGAATAGATCCAGTTCTGAGAAAAGACATATCCAGGTTAAAAAAAACAAAAAGTCATAACTAACGGTAATTGTCCATCTCAGAAGAAGTGTATATGGGCATGGGTCTAAAGTTCATCTTCTCAAAGACAAACTCCTGCTTGAACTTTCTCTTCTCCTCTCTCCCCAACTTGGTACGGCAAACATGTCATTTGGTAAAGCTGTAATTTGTGCATCCTTTGTGAGGGGCAGACCAACACAAAGTATCGCCAAAGTCAGCCAAGGCACACTATTGCTGGCCCTGCNTAAACAGACATCAATTACAACCAGTTTAAAGGGTTTTAAAATGTAATCCAGCAGTGCCGCTTAACTAAATGAATCCTGAGAACTGATCTCCAGTGAATTAATAGAACAGTGTGTGGAGAGCTCACTATGAATCTGAGTTAATGACTGGAGAAGATCAAATTAATTACAAATGTCTCTGAGGACCTGCAGGGAAGAACTCCCCCAGATCAGCTAAGGTTTGATTAACTCTTCAGTCTCCAGATAGAGATTTTCTACAAGTCATTTTTAACTAATCACTGGTAAGACAATAGATTGAGGCAGCCTGGTATTTCTCAGGTGGCATGCAACCACTGTGAGAAGTGATGGTGCTGAATTTTACTGCAGATTTCAGTTTTCAATTAAGAAAATAGGGCTAAGTAATTTTTTTTTTCTTCCAGCTCTTTGATTATTTGAGGAATTTATATAAAATATTAGTGCTGATATCACGCTAACTCACTATATGGCATTTTCTCTATGTGCTAATATAGCAGCCACTAGGATGATAGGTTTGTTCCCTTTTGGATAAGCATACAAGATTCAACCACTAAGGTCCTNGGTACGGCAAACATGTCATTTGGTAAAGCTGTAATTTGTGCATCCTTTGTGAGGGGCAGACCAACACAAAGTATCGCCAAAGTCAGCCAAGGCACACTATTGCTGGCCCTGCCTTGCTTGCAGGTAGAATCACCCCTGCCTGGAGAAGCAGAGAGCAGAGTCAATAGAGGTGCGGTGGGCCTAGGAGCAGGCAGCAGACATGACAATTGCATTGTTGTCACCTTGGTCTTAAGGGTTTTTTTCCAAGCCTTTTGCCCTATACACTCTTTCTTGGAGGTCTCTCTATGATGCCTGTTGGAATTTAGATTCCCCATGGCAGATGCTGGCTCTTGTTACTGCAGAGCCCTTGTCTGGGTTATGTGAATGTCCACTCCCACAGCAAAAGCAATCAAAGGTCTGCTGCAGAAGTTTAGAATGAGATTGAGCTCTCCGATTCAGGCATCAAACTTGAAAGTCTTGATGTCATGGGTGAGCCAGAGTAAATGAGAGCAGTGAATCTGGTCTGGGGTTTACTGAAGAACCAACAAGATTAGAGCTTTTTTTGATTCTATGAGTCGTTGAGATGTGGTGTTGGGGGACATGGTGTAGGAGAGAACTTTGTAGTATAGGGCTGATGGTTGGACTCAGTGATCCCAAGGGTCTTTTCCAACCTGAATGATTCTATGATCCCCTGGAATCCAACCCCAGTTTCTCTTAGGTCTCTACAGAGACTGAGCAGACACGTACAACTGGAAAGAAACATCTTTCTTTGCAGAAAAACACACATATTTGCACCAAGCAGCATAAAAGCATGCTTTCGGCCTGTGAACCACATTAGCAGCCTGTAATGGCAACTGGCTGCCGTGGCTTTAAATTCATTCTGTCTTCATTCTTTTCAATTACTCAGAGTATGAGTATGCTGCTCGCCTTTATAGTCAGTTCTTGGGTTTTTTTCCCCACAGAACTCTGACAATAAAATCCTGCAGTGCATTTGACTTTGCAGTCCATTAGAAGGGTAATGGGGAAGGGGAGGGGGGTGGGGGCTGTCAAGCAACAGAGCAAGGCAGTCTAGGCCAACAGATAATTATCATGGTCCTATAGTGAAGAGGATACATTCATTAAAAAAAGAAGGTGCTAATCAGCTCCTGAACTGTTAAGCGGCATTTATAGCAGTAATAAGACGAAGCAATACACGCAATTAAGTAGGTGATACATCTCCACATCCAGGAACAGGCAAGTCACCCAGTCCTGTCTGCTTCATCCCGTAACTGAAGCTCCAGAAGGAATTTAGAGAAAAAGAAGTGATGTGCTAGGTTTCAGCAATTTTCAAAGCACTTCATAAGCATGATGAATTTGGCATATGGTAGCGTGATGCTTACTCTGAAATCAATAGAAAAACCTCTTTCCTGTGAAGTGAATGCAGTGATTCAGCAAGGAGAAGTGCAAAACAGTCTCAACAGCCTGATTTCCAAAGACTAACGTCGGTAATCTTTCCTCTGTATTGGAGTTCTTCCACAAAATCTATATAGCAAATAGAAAATCCCCAATGTTAGATTTTTGAGACTTGTTTGTCCGGTCTAAAATGTTGCTTGTATTGCATTCTGTCATTGAATGTACCTAACATATACTGTCTTATCCAGAAAATATACTTTACAGTCCAGTTTCTTTTATAATTTCAGGTATTTAGAACTGAAAGAATCATTTGTTTGTCCAAAATATTTATTTTTCACCCAGCAGACACTGGAGTTAAGCTGGCATATTTCTTCCAGAAAGGCACCAAATCATGAATTTGAATTCAGAACAATGGAAGAATCTACTCTTTTGCAGAGATCTCTTTTGCAGTGGGCTTCGTTCCTTACAAGCTGCTTTATTTCTTGATTGTATATGCCTAGAAATCAGCTGCTTACCTCGAGGAATCTTTTAGTGAAATCCAGTTACTTCACTGTTTGCTTGGTTTTGTTTCAGATGAATTAAAATCAAGCTCCTTGAAAATGTCACAGTAGTGAACTTTCTCTAACAATTTCAACAGCTCTTTTCCACTCCTCTCCTATTTTGCAAGAACTTTTTAAGAACTTTTTTATTTGGTTACTGGAACTTAATACCTACGTACGACTCCTGTGAGGAGAGGCTGAGGGAACTGGGCATGATTAGTCTGGAAAGGAGGACACTGAGGGGAGACCTCCTTGCCCTCTACAATTGCCTGAAAGGAGGCTGTAGAGAGGTGGGTGTTGGCCTCTTCTCCCAAGGGAGTAATGACAGCACCAGAGGAAATGATCTGAAGTTTCAGCAGGGAAGGTTTAGATTAGATATAAGGAAGAATTGCTTTACTGAGAGAGTGGTCAGGCACTGGAACAGCCTGCCCAGGGAGGTGGTAGAGTCACCATCCCTGGAGGTATTTAAGACACATGTAGATGTGGCACTTGAGGGCATGCTCTAGTGGCCTGAGATTGATGGGTGTGGTGGTGACTGTTATGGTGGGATTTTTTGGGGTGTAGTGTTGTCAGTTGGTGGTGGGGTTGGTTTGGTTTGGGTTATTTTGGTTTTTTGTTCTGTTTTGTTATGGTTGGACTTGATGATCTCAAATGTCCCTTCCAACCATGAACCTCCAGCGGAGGGCCATGAAGATGCTCAGAGGGATGGAGCACCTCTCCCAGGCTGAGGGAGCTGGGGTTGTCCATCCTGGAGAAGAGAAGCCTCTGGGGAGACCTTAGAGCAGCCTTCCAATATCTGAAGGGGGCTACAGGAGAGCTGTAGAGGGACTCTTTGTCAGGAAGTGTAGTGACACAAGGGATAATGGCTTTAAATTGGAAGAGGGGAGATTTAGATTAGATACTAGAAAGGAATTCTTTCCTGTGAGGGTGGTGAGACAATGGAAGAGGTTGCCCAGAGAAGTTGTGGAAGCCTCATCCCTGGTGGCGTTCAAGGCCAGGCTGGATGGGGCTTTGAGCAACCTGGTCTGGTGAGAGGTGTCCCTGCCCAGGTGGATGATCTTTAAGGTTCCTTCCAACTCTAACCATTCTATGATTCTGTGATTTTGTAATACAATACTCCAGTACGTTTCTCACGAGTGGCTTCAATGTGGCAATAATGTTACTCTTGTCTTCTCCGGCAGTTCTTTGGGGTTCAGCTTGTACCTCAGAAGCACTGTAATGCATTAAAGAGTACTGTCCTCTTACTTTGTCCATTGGTATATAATTTCTGTAGTGTGTAAAATGGATTTAAAGCCAGTTCAGAAGGTGTGTTGGTTTCCTTTCTCTGACTGCCCAGTTCGTCCCAGTATTTGCCATTTTGATGTAGCGATTATGTATTTACTTCTTCTATGAAAATATTAAATATTATGAGAGAAAATGTAAACCCTTTCGGGCTTTGCAGCCGTCGTATTCTTATGTGTCTACTTTTGATCCCTGCAGAGACTGTTAAAAATACCCCTTTCAGAGAATTATGCCCCAGTGTCAAACTGTCAGTTAGGTAGTTCTTAATCCGTTTGACATGTACTATATTGTTATGGTATATGCCTGATTTTTCTAAAAAGGAAATCTAAGGAGTTCATGTCACCACAATTTTCTTGTCCAACAGATCTGTAGTTCGCTTGAAGACTTGTAGTCAGACTTGTCCAACTGAGCCTGTTTTTCATAAAGTCACAGTGATTGGCACTATTTATATTCCTCTTTCTTAATTAAGAGAATCCAGTACTATGTTTTTCATTATTTTTCTTGGGACTGAAGTCAAGTTAGCATCTTTCTTATTTACGGAACAGTTGTTTTCCCTTCTGTTTAATTTTAAATAACTTAATCTATTAATGGGGCCTGGGTTTTTTACTCCTAATACACCTATAAAATCATGTTATTGGTGCTGCTTTTAGGCCTGTCATAATTTTTCATGGATATTTTCATTTATCACACTCTCTCTTTTCAAAATAATCTTTTATTTTACATCAATTACCTCTCTTGGGTTTTTTCCTATTTGATAGATGTTTGGGGTTTTAATTATTCTTCTGCTTGATTTTCTACTAAACAGGGAATTTTAGTCAAAACTATCCTCGTTTCTTAATTATGCCAGTTTGCTATCAGGTGGTGATTTTTATCATATTTTTGCTATATGCTTTTATCTTGTAGTTGGGTTTTGTTCGTATTCTTTCAGCTTTCAGTAATTTCTCAGCTATAAATGTTAGGAAGAGTTCAATCCTCTATATGAAGTTAGGAACCTCATGAACCTGATCTGGTCATGATCTCTGGTCTCATCACTCACCAGCATGATATCCAGATTTTAATACGTCTTCACCAGTCATTAAGAGGTCCAAATTGAGGTTACTGCTTTTTAGGTGTAATATATTTTGGTTCAAAGAATCATATGCTTGTTTTGGAAACTGTGATTTGTTTGTTGGTTTGGGTTTGATTTTTTTTTCCCCACTAAGTAGCTGTAGAAGTTTATCCCCAAACTTGTCTCTTCTTCCATCCATCCCCTCCCTCAATAGAAGCATCCTGCCATGACTTTATTTTGGACTCCTACCAAGGAGTCTAAACTTCTATTTTTCATAACTCCTACCAAGGCTTTTATAACGAACAAAGGATGCACATTGCATGAAGATTACAGGTACAAGGAAACTGTAACTGAAATTAATTACCATCTGAAGCATTTTGCTATTTACGTTACATCACTTGGAAGTAATTCAGCATGTGCTGATATTTGGTTGTTATTCAGCCTCCGGTAACACTTAACTATGGATTTAATTAAGTGTCTTTCTAATGACATCTCAATTGTGATGAAGACTAATACTAGTTAAAACACAAAGCTTCCACAGTGTATTTTGCCCAAGTGCAAGTATATTCTCTATTGCTTCTCTTTTGCTTGTCATTATTAGTTATTTGTGTTATACTGCATTGGTTTGTAAAGCACTTCACGACCTTTGCACTGCACCAAAGAGCAAGGATTGAGATTCCATAAGTTTGAAGGAAGAGGCATCCTTACTGATTTGAAACCATAGCAACTTTAGCAGCTCCAGAAAAAAAAAAAAACAGATGTGTACAGTACAATTCATATCGTAGTTGGAGTAAGTGGTTGACCTTTGTGGAGGATTAAAGAAGGAGGGACTGGGAGTGAGGTATGGACCATCTCATTTGTAGCTTCACGGAATGGTGAGTGTTTAGGAGTTTCCACACTGAAAGCGGGAAATTTGGTGGATGACAGTCACTAGATAACGGATCCAGTACCAGGGTAGGTGACAAGAAGGTGAGAAGTCAGACCTAGGAGGCGAAACAAAAGGCTAAAAATAAAAGATTGCAAGATGGCAAGGTTTGAATAAAGAGCATGGGAGAAAAATAAGTTTAACATAGTCAAGCACAAGGAGATATTTGAAAATAATAAGGAGACACATGAACTTGGTGTGGAAGTAGGGAGGTGAAGTGAGATGATTCATGAGAGGGGAGAGTAATGGTAGCCGATTTTGGAGCATCATTCTGAAATGCAGGGAAAAGAATTAAAATGAAGCAGTCCAGCAAATAGTTATGAGTAGTTGGAAGGGCAGAGAGATGAGAAAAGTGCTTTTGCCCAGTGAGGATGAAAGCAAATTATGAAGGTCAGTCATAAAAAAAATCTTCCTGCCAGGGCAAAAGAAAAATTCGAGATTACATTGTAGGCCTGAGGAGAAAGGGTGATGTTGTCAATCTTGACAAAAGAGGAGGAGAATTAGGGAAGAGAATAAAGTGATTTTTATAATGTAAATTTGTCATGGCAGGAATCTGTCCTTTTTGTTTCTCTGTGCAGCCTCATGCATGCTTATGACTGAATCAATCATACGTTTTACAGATAATAGGCCTGTAATAGCAAACAGGCTTCCAAAAAGAGGGAAAATGGAACAGATTGAATGGAAAGTGACAGTGGAGGGAAAAACTCTCTTGGGAATCATGACCTTAGTGACTACAGCTGTAGGTGTAACAGTGAATGCAAACAGCCCAAAAGGCCTGGGTGAAAACCATGAAAAATTGTTAGGAGCATGAAAGAAAAAAAATAAGCATGTGTAAAAAGCAGCAAGTAATTACGGTGATACCTCTGTGCCACAATGGAGGAATATGTTAGCAGTCTTCCCCATCTGGGTAGTTGACATAGGTCCCAAACTGTCACCAAAATCAGGAATAAACTCCTTAACACCAATGTAGTCTTAAGAAGTAGGCATTCTTTTATTTGACGCTGTGGACATGGGGGATCTCTCCTACCCAATTTGTCCACTGAATGCAAGATTCACGGAGACTTATATTCAGACAGATTATACATAGTCATTACATTTCCCAGAACTCATTATAATATTCATATCACCCTGGCACATGTGCGTTAAGTCTGTTAAAGGGTTCATGGAAGGTCTTGAGTGGTCCCTAGTGGTATTCAGTGGTCACTCAGGAGTGAAGTCTCAAGTGAAATCTTGGTGGTTCTTTCCATACAATACCCTGACTTGGAGTGTCCTTCTGTTTGATCAGCAGGACTGGTTTGCACTGGTAACTCTTTGAGTTCATTGGGGAAGGTAAATGCAGGAGCTTTTGCAACCCCTCCATTTATTTTGCAGGGTTGTAAGCAGGTTCTTTCTGATGGTATTCTTCACTGTTCCTGCTTGTATTTGCAAAAGGCGCCCTTAATCCTTTTAGTTACAAATTTGCATATATCCACTAGACTCTCAGTTCCTGATTGTAACACAACCACCACACTGACTTCTCCCCTAGGACAGAGACTGGAAACAAAGTCGTGTAAAGCCAAGGAATGTTGTGTGGAAAAGGATAAAATGATCAGCTGTATCAACCAGTGTGTTAGATCAAGATCCTGAGCTTTTGCCTTAATGCCAGCCTGATCTGCGATACAGCAGTGATCAGGCATCCAGTGCCTGCGAAAAATATCACATGCCACATGAAAAATATGATTAATGGAGCAAGTGCTACCACAAGTTGCTACTTCATTACTAGGTTGGGCTGTAAGCGAAAGGATGAATAGTTTCTACGTTTGGAAGGGTCAATTCCAACGCACCATGCAAAACAACAAGCCATCTTCCACCTGCCAAGCATCTAATGTGTCTCAGCCCCAGCTGGGTGATGTATCGTTTGTGCTAGTCCATATGGACAGATAGGAGGGAATTCACCCACTGGATCATTTTTGCTTTGTGTTCACCTGGCACTGTGAATATTTTCCTATATCCAGGGAATTATTTCATAGTCACAAATTTATATGAGAAGCACCAGCTCTTAATATTCTGCCAGTGATGGGGATGCTGCAGGTGCAGCTCCGTAAGTGACTCTGAATTATCACAGCTGCAAGATCGCTTTGCTCTTTCCTTATTTTTGCTGGAGAAGCCCCATGCAGCATTCCCGTTGGTACAATATCCATGTTTTCAGAGAGAACAATACTGAACTGGTAAGTATTCACATTGGGAATAATTTTCATTAGTAATGGAAAGAAGGGATTCAGATATTTACTCGCTGTGCATTACTGGGCTTTTCTTGGAATATAGCTATTCTCCAATACACTAGAAATGCATTGTTACTTTTAAGCTGAAAAAAGGATAACTAGACTGATTATTCCTTAACCTGAAGTCGTTCGATACCTGAAAAGGGAGCCGTGAAGCCATCTAATGGTCATGCAGCTGCCCAAGTCAATGTACCATAACAACTGTGCTTATGTATGATCTCTATAATTGCTTTTATTTGAATGGTCAGAGCCACAGGGTAAGTTCGGCAGTGCGGGGGGAAAAAGAAAGAAGGAAATCTGGCACAGCTTCCTGGCTGTACTCTTTTTATTGACCACCAAGGGCTGACGAGGCAGGGGCCAGACCCACCCTAGCTCTCCTGTGAAGTGTGTACCAAAGGCTGTTAGGTATGCAGTGTACTAAAGCATTTTCAGTCACAAGCAACAACTTCCATAAGTTCAGCCTGGCAGACTGCTGTGTCAGTATAGCACCATTCCAGCTGAAAAGTGGGTCGTTTTGTGAGTCTTAGGATACAGAAATTGCCATACTGCATTGGGCCAGGAATCCATCTACCTTAATGTCTAGTCTTCAGCATTGACCTTCTTCAGAAAATGATGTCTGACAGTAATCTCACTGTTAAATTTTTCATGTAAGAATTGACTGCAGGATAAGGCCCTAAACATAGGATGGGCAAACGGATGAAGTTGTGCAGATGGATGTAATGGAGAAGAGTGAAACTGCTCAAGGATGTCTCACTGTCATGAGTGGACAGGTTTTACTTGGAGATGTATCTTTATTAGTGATTGATTAGTGTTTCTGATGTTTTTTGCTGTCTACAAGCCGAAGCATGCACCGAGGGAGGAACAGTGGAGGGGCAGAATCAGGGACAGGTTTCCTAGCAGATTCCTAGCTCAGACAAGGGTACGGAGGAGAGACCAGAAAGGAAAAAGCACTGGAATTAGTAAGGGCTGTAAACAGGGAGAACAGAAGAGAGGCAAAAAAATAAACAGCTCAGATACACAAGTCTGTTGTTTCCAAGGACGGACATCAGTATCAAATCCCGCAGGTAGGCCGTAGGTTGGTGTTTGAATGGAAGCATCAGCTGCTTTGCAACATCTGTTTAAGCTGTTTTGTAGACTGTAATTCTCTCCCCAGCACCAACTGCCACAGGAAAGGACAGTCCTATTCATTAAGCTTAGATATGTCAGCTTTACATTTAATCTATCCCAATGGCTGCTCCAAGGAGAACAAAATATTAAAAAGCAATAGGAAACAATTGTTTTATGAAGGCTTGTTGCCTGCCATTCTGTCTAGAGTAGCAGGAGCAGGGTAAATGAGTTTATGGTTTGGATAGCACATGAGATTATGCAATACAGTGAATAGTATAACATGACAAGACCAGAAAGCTCATCAATAGCAAGTATCCTGTAGCCTCCCAAAATAATTATTAACAGGGTTCTGTTATTCCACTTTGTCCTGAATACAGAGGAACTATTGGTACTTTTTTTTTTTAAATTATGGAAACATTTTATTCCGCTGTCCCTTGTCTTGGCCTGTCCATTATTGCTGTGATAACTATCTTACTGGATATGGGTATCATTCTGATCAACAGGTACGTGCTGTACAGAAATCTGTGTGACAACAATACCCACTGGGAGAACACCGTTAATGAAAAGTTTTATATTGCATTAGTTCAGCTCTGTAAAGAACAGACTGAATCTAAAATTGAATGTTAAAAGTTGTGTAGACCATTGTATTTGCACTTGCCATTTTGGGGCAATTTTTAATCAAGTGCTTTTCTTCTGTCTCTTGCTGAGCGAGCTGAGAAGTTTACATTTATGTAATTGTGAAAGTGATAATAACAGTTACATTTCAGATAATTGCATTTGGAGTGCCTTCATAGCAGGTCATTGTTCCAAGGGATTATTTGTCCTTCTCCTTGCTCCATCCCAGCTGCCAAAACTGTATAACTGGGCAGTACACCAGAAGCTAATACTTGATGTAGTTAAATACAAGATAATAAACTTAAGATAGAAACTCTAAACTGCATACAAACTGCATATAAATTAAATGCAACGTGAAAAAGTTTAGAAATCACTCCGGGTAGCTTAAAGAATATGTACTTAATGCACAGTGCAAGCAAAAGCACTGGAATGAAAAAAAGGCCATTTAACAAGAGGAGTAGGAGTTTATATATAACATGTTGCAAATGAAGTTTTCCTTCAGTAGAAATAAAGGCCACATTTTTTTTTGTAATTGGAGTCTTTAAGCATTCATCCAGAATGTTACTTAGA
This sequence comes from Nycticryphes semicollaris, assembly GCA_013400055.1. NCBI lineage: Eukaryota > Metazoa > Chordata > Aves > Charadriiformes > Rostratulidae > Nycticryphes > Nycticryphes semicollaris. The sequence continues at coordinate 11,524 of VXBJ01006705.1, read as the reverse complement.
AGTGTATATAAATATGGAAATTGTTTGTTTAAACTTAGAAAGATGTGTTTTGTTTGTATGTTCTTATATGCAGAATATCTGCGTAATAACTTTACCAATAACCTTAGTAAATTAGAGGCAAAGTTACCAAATTTGTATTTGGCTATGTGGGTTGAATTTCCAGTGTCCTGAGAAAACACAGGTCTGAATATGCTGAATCAGCTGAGAGATTTGGGACTCTTTACCCTGGAGAAGAGAAGGCTGAGGGGAGACCTTATGAATGGTTCCAAGTATCTGAAGGGTGAGCTCAAGGAGGATGGAGTCGAACTCTTTCCAGTGGTACCCAGTGACAGGTTGAGGGGTAATGGGCACAAGATGGAACACAGGAAGTTCCATCTAAACATGAGGAGGAACTTCACTTTGAGGATGGCAGAGCCCTGGAAGAGTCTGCCCAGGGAGGGTGTAGAGTCCTCTTCTCTGGGGACCTTCAAGCCCCGCCTGGATGCAGTCCTGAGTGATGTACTCTGGGCAACCCTGCTTTAGCAGGAGAGTTGGACTGGATGAGCTCTAGAGGTCCCTTCCAACTCTGACAGTTTCATGAGTTGTAGAGGCGTTAGCTACAGGAGTGGAATCAGGACAGTGAATTTTTTCCCAACATAGTAATCTTCCATGTGGAGTTAGAGAGAAATACCCTCACATCTACCGTGACTTTATCTAATTGTCCACACACATTTAGCTGGTTTTCTAACTGTCTTCACGGGGTCTCTATCAGTGGCTATTGCAAGTTGGGTTTGTTTGGGATTTTTAAAGCAAGGCATAGAAAGGAAGGCATTCAGCCTGTAACTTCTAAATGCTCAATGTAAACGTTTTACATGTTGACTGTCTGTTGCAGAGGGTCACTGCAGAGGCTAAAGAAGTTTAACCTCATTTTGGTTGAAATGGAAGCACCTTTAGTTTGTCAGTATGAGAGGGCACGCTCGTTAGCAGGGGTACTTGGGCCACCTTCTTTGGGCTCCCCTTGACGACAGCATGAATGCTGCCTTCTGAAATAAGGCATTGGCAGACCCACTGTGTGTCTGTCTGAATCCACTTCGTGTAACAGTCTGGGCAAACCAAGGCAATTCTTCCTCTCAAAGGCACACACAAGTCTCACGCATTAGCCAGTATTAGAGAAGTGTTCTCTTCTACCATCCTAGCAAGTGACATCTCGCTGCAGGAAGTTGAATGCTTTCACTACCATTTGCTGTGTTTCTTAAGCCAGTAAAGAGGGGAAGCAAAATGTTTCCCTGGCTCCATTTTAGCGAATGAGCGTTGCACTTTAGATTGCTGCTGACCTTGCTGGTGCCATGACTGCCCCCACCCCGCCCCGGGAGGGACAAGTGGCACTAGGAATGACTGATGGATAATATTTGAGATTTCAGTATTCTGCTAGGTGACATCATGGGTGGATACAGGCCCCGGAAAGCATTCTGCTTGCTGAGGTTAAACAGTGAGAGCATCGTGGTGGGCCTGATCCCACCAAGAGGAATTGACTGCAGGAAAGTGAGAGCGGCTCTAAGCAGGGGAAAAGAACGTTGGGAGCATATGAATCCTGAGGAAAGTGTAGCTGCAGTGAAAATGCACTGGCTAGAAAGTTTCAGGATGTCGAATGCAGCCTCCCAAAGTGTTTGGAATGCCTCTCTTGCTTCCTTCACCTTACCTGGTATTGATAACAAATAATAACTCATAAGTCAAATAATAGCTTGTAGTTGTTTATTTCTCTAGGGGCAAGATCTAGGGGCAAGAGGAAGCAATTTTCTAGTCAATGCCCGTGTGTTAAAAGAGCTGTTTGGTGAATTCTGAAAAGAGATTCTGGAAGTCAAAAAGTAAATAAATGAATAAAAATCTTAAAATCCCAGTTAGCACGTGTAATCTAACTGAAATTACTTTTCAGAGGGTTAGTTGCACCACTTCATAGGAGAAACTGCTCTGCCAGCACATAAGCGAGCTCCTCAACTTGCAAACGTTTTTTGCTATGAATGTGCTACAGAAATTTTTACTGACAGGTTATTATGATGACTTTAATGCACATATGACCCACTGCCTGGAAGACAGTTAAAATTATAAACTGCTCATAAATTTACTGACACTGTTGCCAACAATGTGTTGCAACCAATAAACATTTAATTAGATCTTCACTTTATGAAATAGTGGTATTACTACGCCGGCAGAAATGCGAAGCTTCCTTTTGAAGAAATCTATTTCAGTCCTCTGCGTATTAAGTCCTTCAGCTTTGCTTATGTGCATTTTTGACAAATGAAAGTAGTCATATTAAATCTCCATTTAATGTTAAAATGAAAGTGACAAGATCATACAATTCACAGCCTTCTGCATTAAAGTTCTTACAAAGCCTTACACCCCAATTCTGAGAAACCATTTCTGTCCCTTATCCTTTCTCTAAATGATTTTTTATGTAGTTGTCTGCCCCAACTACTTGCGATACACACAAGGCATAAAGAATAATCTTGTAACAAGGGAAGCTTGTAAGTTCTTACAGTTCTTACTCCGGCAAATTTTCTTCAGTGAAGAGGAATTATGCTCAAGTGATAATTGCATCATCTGGCTCACAGTTTGAGTATTTAGAGATCTTTGAATTCAGTGCCATAAAATGATGTTCCAATGCGATGAAGAGGTATCTATAGTCCTCTGCCCTATTGTTCACTTTCTCACATTCGTCAGCTGCAAGAGAGCTTCATTTTCTCTCACACATTAGGTAGAAGTCACTTTCCAACACGAAAAACATAGAAATAGCAGTAAGTTGAAGTGGGAACAACCCCTGCCTGCCCTTTTGGTCTACTAGTTTTTTATACTGTTTTTTCTGAGGTCACCAGCTGTTGGTTACATGCGCACAGATTGTGCCAAAGCCAAGTGTAAAGGGAGGCTGTTAAACTCCATGTTTTCAGGGACTGTATTTCTGTCCAAGACCACTTTGTTGGGTGTTCATACTTCTGGCTTGTCTTGGTGCTAACCAAGTTGTAATTCTTACCTGCTCACCCCACAGGTTTATTTTCAGGGCTTTCACTATAGCTTTCTAGAGCCTGGCCTTCTGTCTTGCAAAGTCCTCGCTTCTTTGTTCCATGATATTTTAGAAAAATCCAGTTCTGGATTCGTTTGTAGAATTTATGGTATAGAATTTTAGGACTGCCTTGAGGACTTCTAAAAGCACAAGCACAGTAGGAAGTGCACACTGCCAGCCCAGAAAGCCAACCCCATCCTGGGCTGCATCAAAAGTAGCATGAACAGCAGGCTCAATATAGAAAGGACATGGACCTGTTGGAATGGGTCTAGCGCAGGGCCACGAGGGTGATCAGCAGCATCGAGCATCTCTCCAGGCTGAGTGAACTAGGGTTGTTCAGCCTGGAGAAGAGAAAGTTCTGGGGAGATCCCTCTCCAGCATCTGGAGGGAGCCTGCAGGAATGCTGGAGAGGGACTCTTTGTCAGGTAGTGGAGCGACAGGACAAGGGGTAACGGCTTTAAATTGAAAGACGGGAGATTTAGATTAGAAACTAGAAAGGAATTCTTTGTTGTGAAGTTGGTTAGACACTGGAACAGGTTGCCCAGAGAAGTTGTGGAAGCCCCATCCCTGGAGCTGTTTAAGGCCAGGCTGAATGGGGCTTTGAGCAACCTGGTCTGGTGGGAGGTGTCCCTGCCCGTGGCAGGGAGGTTGGAACTTAATGATCTTTAAGGTCCCTTCCAACTCTAACCATTCTAGGATTCTATGATTCTAAGTCGCGTTAACAAGGCTCTTAGCAACTCATGCTAATGCTGAGGAAAAATGGCAAAAGAAAGAAGGGGAAGGTGAGAGTGCAACATTTTGTGAGGACAAATCTCTACTCAGAAGTGGGTTTAAGTTACATGAACATCAGTGTTACATTTAACATGGAAGAACCAGGTAGGTAGAGTTAGCCTGTAGTAGAAATGTAGCCAGGTCCCGATTAAAGCAAGGGTGAGAACAAAGTCCTACTAATACCCTATTAGAGGATAGAGCAGCTTACTGCAGTTTTCTTCTTCTATATTAATTATAGAACAATTGAAAGGCCAAAATAAATGGAAGAGTCCTTTTTCCTGACATGGAAAAGGTAGATAACAGTAAAATTTAGCTGCTTGTCTCCCTGTAAAGCTGAAGCCCTCAATAACATGGAAAATAGCATAGAAAATTTTTAAAAAAATTCATCTCGGTGCTTGCAAACTGCTGGTGCCAAAATTTATAGGAATTCAACTGCTTTTCACTCACATGGCTTAGTTTCATGCAGTTAGAGTTGTAAAGATGCTCACCGATGGTGCACAGTGAATCCATATGGGGAGCCCTGAGGAGTCACAGAATGAAAAGAAACGGGGAAAATATACAAACAAAAAGGAAATGGAAAAGGTACATTTTTGAGAAAGGAGGGAACGAAGGGCCCGGTTCAGCATAAGAAGAAAGTATATTATGGGTGGACTAACAGAATTTTGGTAGGTATGAAGGCTCATGTACCATCTTCTTTCCTTCACCATATATTTAGCTTTATTGTGTTCCACATAGTTAATAAATGTTCCTCAGCTAACTGGGGGGGGAGCAAAGCTGAATAGCTTTTATGGAGCCAAAACTTTGGGTTTTGTTGCACCTGGAAATAGTGCTTCACTTTTGAAGTTTCAAGACTTCCAGACTATGGAAGAAAGCAGCTGCCTGTGTTACAACCCCATGGCCTTCTCTGTGCTCCCTGCTTCCACCTGAGTGATAGAGGAGAACTCACTGCCTCCTCAGCTAACTTCTGTTAGATGTGACCAAAAAAAAAATAAGATGTATAATTACTAAGAGCTGTGGGTAGTAAGGAAGCCTGTACCTTGTCAGGAGGAAGCGTGGCAGTTGGCAACAGTCTGCTATGAATTCATTCAAGGAAGTAAAATGGGTTTATGGCGGCAGTTCTCAGCACAGTATCATGGTTCTGTTGTACTGTTTAGCTAAATGTCATCTATTAATATTTCAGTGAACAAGTCCCCATGCAAAACCCAGCTGGGATCTCGTAATCAGTCATTTTACATAATGAAAAGAGGCTCTTCTAGAGAGTGCCCAAACCTGTTTTCCAGTTACTTTTATCCATGTGCTTGGCCTCATCAATGGTGTAGAATCACTTCAGGTTTCAAACTGATACACTGCAGGACACATGCAGAAGGATGCCCACACTGTAATATGGCTAGAAAAGCAGTGTACAGTCAAACACAGTGCTATAAGCAAAACTATTTTAATCATAGAAACTCAAGGTTGGAAAGGACCTACAAGATCATCTAGTCCAACCCTCCTCCTATCACCAACAGTACCCACTAAGCCACTAAATCATGTCTTGTAGCACCTTGTCCAGACACTTACTGAACATCGCCAGGGATGGCGACTCCACCACCTCCCTGGGCAGGCCATTCCAGTGCCTGACCACTCTTTGGGAGAAAAAGTTTTTCCTGTCATCTAATCTAATCTCCCCTGGCGCAACTTGTGGCCATTCCCTTGAGTCCTATCATTAGTTATCTGGGAGAAGAGGCCAACCCCCTCCTCTTCACAACCTCTAATGACAAGCCCTGAATTCAAATTTCAGTTAATGCCCTCCTCATCCCATCTCAAAGTTGAAAATTCACATTTTGTTGCTGCTGGAGATTTGGAGTAAAGAAAAGCATCCTGACAGAAAACTTAGTTTTGTAATAAGAATGTTTTTTCTCTTCAATTCCCTTTCCTTCTTTCCTGTTGATGAAGTTTCCTCTAAGTTTATCTTCTTTGAGAGTTAGTAAAATCTGAGTGGTTTTGGCTAAGATTTTGGAAGCACATTGTATTTTGTATACCCAGAAAACCCAGTCAGGTGAAAAAATATCAGTATTTCCCAAAATCAATGTATTCTAAACTCCACCATTGCTATCAAATGTCACAGGAGAGCCAAGTACTCTTAAGTTTTTTATTAATTAATTTCTGTCAACTTGTGAACCTCTTGCCTCTACTTTAAATAATTCTGTGTTCTGCTACTCAATGAGCTGAATTCTGTAGATTTTTAAGGGTTATTATCTTCCACCTATGCCTGGAAGCAAACAGATCCTGACTTGTGTTCCTGTAGTAGCCTGGCCTCTAAATAGCTCTCCCAGGTAGTAGGAGGTTAGTCCACTGAGTATTTAGAAATCTGAACGTTTTAGTTTTGAGTTGTTGTTTATTTTGATCTTCTAAAAAAAAAAAAACATTTGTTTTCACAAAACATTTTTAAATTTCCTCTCCAAGATGCTGTTTATGCGGGTCGTTTCACTGAAGACACCATGTTTGCATGTGCAGGGAACTTAGATTAGTGTGAGATGTTCCATACAGGTTTAGCACAGGATTTCAGTGTATTTTTTCCCAAGAGTGATTATAAATATTTTAAAAGGTCATTTTTCTGGCTAAAAGGAAGTATTATGTCAATTAGTCAACATGCTTAAATCACTCTGTGCAGTAATGTTTTTAAATTAAAATTAACTTAGTAAATCCTCTTATTCTGTCATCGAAGGGTTCCTGATTCTGTTCCTCTAAACACAGGGGCAGTCCTTGTTAAGATAGGCTTTAGATGAGGTTTAATTATTTGTGTAATTTACTCTGAGATCCCTCTGTGAAAAGCACTCAATAAACACAGGAGTATTGCCTTTATGTAAATGCACAGGATGATAATTGCACCTAAACTTACCTTTGACACAAAGTGGTTTTATTTGAGGAAGCGTCCCTTGGATCACCCACTGCTGGCTTGAAATGGCACCCCATTTCAGGCCAGCTGAAACTTCACCATATAGGTGTAATTTTACTTCCATTGATTTAGACATTTAATGCTTTTTTAAGGAATTACTGGCTATGTTTTTATCTGAATCAGGCACATAAAAATCATATTCACAGTAAATCAATGGATAATGTCACTATTAGCATTATTCCAGTGGTGCACAGCTTGTAATTATAACAAAAAGGTTTAGGTTTTTTCCTCATAAATGATTTCAAAATATTATATCATGGTGTATTTTTAAGGATTCCGTATGAGATGCATGGATTTAACCATGATTCAATTACATCGCTGTATGGGCTTTGGACCTGCTATGATTGAACATTTTTGTTCATTCAGACGTTTATACTGCATGTATGTTTTCAAATCATTCTCACTCTAGCAGCAATTTTCCAACTTCTCTTTGTGAGAAAACAATCTTTAAAATTTTCCTTGCTCTGTAGTACTTAAGAAAGGGAAGATGTACATGAAGAAGAACCTCAAAGATGAAGGCCAGGCTTGAAGTACAGTTTCATTAATACTGGATGGCAGGAAAGGAGACAAGTCCCAGATAATGAGGAAGGAGTTGCAATTTTTTTAAAGCTATCTGGTGACAGGGAAAACAAAAATGACATTCAGGTGACGAATGAGCGGAGTTTGACCTAGCCTTTTGACCCTTGACAATCAATCTTACCTGCTGCTTCATAAAGAATTATAGCTGTGCCACTCACATTTGACTCTGGATTTTTACTGTTCTCCATTCCTTCTTTCCTTCCTTTCTTCCTTCCTCTATATTCCTTCCTTCCTAACTGTCTTTTTTCCTTTCTTTTCTATATTCCTTCCTTCCTTTCTTCTTTCCTTCCTTTGTTTCTCTATATTCCTTCCTTTCCTTCCTTTCCTTCCTGTCCTTCCTTTCCTTCCTGTCCTTCCTGTCTTTCGGTCCTTCATTCCGTCCTTCCGTCCTTCATTCCCTCCCTCCATCCTGTTTTTCTTCCTTTCTTTCTCTATATTCCTTCCTTCCTTCCTCCCTTCCTCCCTCCTTTTTTTGAGAGAGAAAAAGGATGGAGGAAATTGACAATTGGGGCAGGGTGGAGTTAAAAGAAATGCAGCAATAAAATGATTTATACACACAATTTGGACATTCCTGTGATATCTTTGGGGCTTTGGAGGGTGGCATAAATAAAGACCAGCTTGGCATCCTCCTCTGAAGTGCCCTGTGCGGTGTCCCTGGCACAAAGAGCCACGTGGAGCAGCTGCTGGTGGTGCCTAAGGCTTGGCAGGGCCATTTTGGAAGGTAACGCCTGGACAATGTGAGGCAGAACAAATTGCGTCTGCCCAAAAACACACAGCTGACTCCTCGTGTGTTATTACGCATTGTTGAAAAGAAAATAATGGAGATGTTAAATATAAGCTGCCTTTGCTTAATAAGATTGACAGCACAGTAAAGGAGAATTATGATCCCATGCAGGAGCTTTGAGAAACGAGGGGTTTTAGACCTTTTATGGTCTTTTGTTATGTTTTTTTACTATTTTATTTTGAGTTTTTTTGTATGCTATTAAGAGTTTGCATACCCTCATTATTGGAAAGGGCAGTAAGTCTAAACAGCAGACGTCTCCTGTGTTATCTGTTAAGGGTGGCAAAGTACTGAGCACAGTGTTAGTGGCACAGCTGAGGGGAGAGAAATCAAATCCACACAACAGAAATCTCCACTAAGGGAAAGGCAGTGTAAATTCACTGATGCTGCCCTCTTTGCTCTGTGAAAGAGTTTGTCCCACTGTCCTCATCAACCATGTGGATTTGTGTATTTTTATTTGCAGCATTTTTACTTTGAGATACTAAAGGTAAGGCCTTTTCAGATACTTAAAGGTAAGACTTTCTGCTTTGAGAGGTACTTACTGAAGGTAAGTCTAGAGGAGGAGAGCTACCAAGCTGGTGAGGGGTCTGGAGAACAAGTCCTATGAGGAAGGGCTGAGGGAACTGGACATGATTAGTCTGGAAAGGAGGATGCTGAGGGGAGATCTCCTTGGCCTCCACAACTCCCTGAAAGGAGGCTGTAGAGAGGTGGCTGTTGGCCTCGTCTCAAAGGGAATCATGACAGGACCAGGGGAAATGGTCTGAAGCTGTGGCAGGGGAGGTTCAGATTACATATTAGGAAGAATTGCTTTACTGAGAGAGTGGTCAGGCACTTGAACAGCCTGCCCAGGGAGGTGGTGGAGTCACCATCCCTGGAGGTATTTAAGAAAGGTGTAGATGTGGCACTGGAGAGCATGCTCTAGTGTCTGAGTTTGTAGGGGTTAGTTGTGTGTGTGTGGTTGGACTCGATGATCTCAGAGGTCCTTTCCAACCATGAAGATTTTGTGATTCTGTGATGGACAAGCCTTCTGTGGTTTTTATGCTATTAACACCTTTTTTCCTTTCTGTGAGTAAGGGGTGGATGACTCTGCTTTGGTTCACCTTGTGTCTTTTTAGATTGAGAAGAAAAGGACACAAAGTATGGACAGGACAAGTCACAGGCCTACCTTTCTTTTGAGTTTTCGTGATCGTGAGTGTCTGTAGCCAGCTGGGCTGGACCTGGTCTGTGATGGCTTTGTATATTTTGCTCTTCAGAAGTAAATGCTAAGAGGAGTAAGTGTTTTCTCCTATTTTGAGCTGCAGTAAGGAGAGTTGTTGAGTATACAGCCTGTGTAGGCTTTATGCTTGGACAGTACCTCCAAAACACCTCATGTGGCTGCTCTCAGAGAGCTCTTTGTCTCTCTGGCCCTCCCTGTGTCTTCTCAAGGGACAAAATGGCTGAATGTTGCCTGCACAGTCTTCTTAACACATGGAGGTCTCTCTTGCATGTATAAGTGTCACACCTATATGTGAATATCATAAAATCTATTCAGATTTCTTGGATTATTACTATTATCACTTGCAATATATTCAGAAACAAAACCAAGTAAGCCTTAGCATCACTGGTCCTGAGAGACGGAGAATTATTTCACAAGGAGTTAGGAAGAGGGAATCAAGAGAGAGAGAGAGGAATTTCCTGTTTGTTCTTCTGAAATTCGGAGAGGCGGTAATCGTGGGTGCAGGAAGGAAGTTCACACAATGGTTCAAATTTCATAAGCATAATAAAATTCTGGACACAAAACAAGGGCAGTCTTATTAGTGGAGGAAGTGAAGTCAGTCTTAACAAGATGACAGAATTTATGAAGCGTCACGGTGGCAGGACGCAGTTACCTGCAGTCTTTTCACATAACAAGCCCACCAGGATCCTAGAGTTATCACCCTTGAATTTGTTTTCCTTTCTTCATTTTCTTTTTAACATCCTCCTGATTCTTTGGCCTACCTTACTGCACCAGATTACTTCATCGCTTAATTCACTTTATTACCTGTGATGTCTGGTTGGTGAAGTTTTCTTGTGGTTTTTTTTTATTGCTATTATCATTACCTAATTTGGTTTAGCTGGGTGTGTGCCTCTGACGAGAGAGGTGATCACAGCGTTGTGCGATGAACTTCAAGTACTAGTCTTCCAGAAAATCTGGGATTGTTTTGCACTCCAAGATATCCCTTAAAACTGGTGTGAGACAAGTGCTTAAAATGTGCCTGAGTCTTCTTAAAAGTCATCCCTATTATTGGAGATCTCAAAAAGTCTTATGAGCTGCCAGAATAAAAGCATTATCCAGACATTATCAAAAAGTAGGAAAAAAGAAAATAAAGGGTTGCATTTAAACCATGTATCTCGCATTAACACAATGCAGGAGGTAGCTCTGTAAGAATTTTTCCATGTGGAGATAAAACTTTGTGTGTCTTTGACCTCCTTTGTTTTGAAGATCTTAGTGCATATTGCTGCACTTCACTAGTTTAGCTTCTTGTGGTGAGGGAGGTGAAGTTTATTATCCCTGCTTTTCTTTTATAGAACAGGAAAGTGAAGCAGAGAGATTAACTGCCATATCCAAGGTGGTGCAGTTATGGTAGCTTCAGGAATAGGAAGTGGATTCCCAGGCACTGATCTTCATCCATAAGACAATCAGTCCTAACTCTCTGTTTCTGATCTGACATTTTTCTGTCATGCAGTATCATTTTATTATTTTCTTTTTTCTAATTCGGAAAACTGCACTTTACATCTTGGAAGCACAGCATCCAGGTGGGAATAGTATTTGTCAGTACAGCATATTTAATTATTTATAATGATTTTCTTTGTCTGATGGTTTGGTTGTTATTAATTTTATTTTTCACCAGAACGTTTGATCATTTAAACAGCCTGAAATCAAACATTTGGCAGTGTTTACAAATTATGAAAATGGTTTCTGATTAAATTGTTCCATGGGGAGATTAAAGTTTCAGATCAGTACGTAAGCCAAGGGCACTCTTCTGAATCTAGGCAGAGAGAGCTGCTCTGTGGCATGTGCTCTGTGTTCATACCTATGCTGGCACAAGGCGCAGGCGGTGGCCCACACAGTCTTCTCAGGGCTATTTCTTTAGAGTTCTCTGATGGCAGGAGGCAAACTGAGCCCTCTCAGCCAATCAAGGTGCAGATCTGCAAGGCACATATTAGACAGTACCTTACAAAAAAGGCCTCTCCCCAGTTGCAGCCGAAAGAAGTGACAGAATTGTGCAGGCATCTAAAGTTTATCTATTTTGTTGGATGTACCGTGATCAAATCTGAAAATCATTACAGCATCAGTTAAATCAACAATGCTTCTAGCATTGTGATTGCAAGAAGTCAGGCATCATTTCACTGTGCAAGATAATTAAGGGCTATTAGAATGAGCTACTTAATATTGCTGCTG
>VXBJ01006701.1:0-14083 GCA_013400055.1 Nycticryphes semicollaris | reverse complement strand
CAGCTCTCCCCCAGTGGCGAGAGGGGTAGGGCTGCAAGACCCCTGTCCCACTGGTCTTCTTGACTGGCCAAAGCAGGACCAATGCACTTTTCTGCTTCCCTTTGGATTTAGTCTTTGTCACCTTGCCCTGGAGGCAGCAGAGGCAACTGCCAGAAGCGTAATGGCTGGGATGGAACTGGAGGTCCCCATGGAGATCGAGGAGGAAAATGAGGAAGAAGCAATGGAGGTGGATGTGGAGGTGGAGGAGCCCATGGATATAGACCCCCCAGCAGCACAGGCACGTGCTCCCCATCCGCTGCCCGCAGGGAGGGAGGGTCTCCTGCCACCAGGCTGGGGCTGGGGCTGGGGCTGGGGTGGGTGGTCCTCGCTGCAGGGACATGGCACCCAGTGCCCTCGTCCTGGCGGCACAACAGCCCCCACGGCGCTGCCCTGAGCTCCCCTCTGCTTTTTTTTTTTCAGAGATGAAAAATCCCAACTACCCCCCTAAAGGCGATGACATCCTTTGGAATAGGTGTTGCCAGGACGAGGAGAGAATATCTTTTAGCTGTAAGGGCTGATGTTGAAGGCTTTGACCCTCCCCAGGCTGAGGGCTTTGCCCTGGGCCATGAGCAGAGAGGAAGCCCCAAGCAAAGCCCTCCTTGCCCTGCCGCCATTCCTGCTGCTGGCAGCGGCCTGGGCCCCTGGTCCCCACTCGGGACGGGCCGGGCAGTGGGCAGCGGCAGGCTGTGGGGGGGAGGCTGCAGGGGGGTTCGGGGAGAGGGAAGTGGGCATGGGGTGCCCGGGGACCCGTTGGTGGGCGCAGGGTCCCTGGCTGTGGGGTGCGCGGAACAGCGGGTGCTGGCAGAGTCCAGGGTATGCGGTGCTGTGTGGTGCTGGGAGACAGGATGCGGGGAGCCACGAAGGACCGGGGCTGAGGGCACGGGGCTGCCGCCGGGCGCTCCTGCCCCGAGGCCCCGCCAAGCTCCTTCATTACCGCGGCCACAGCCGCTCATTAGCGGCGGTCGGCGTCGGGGCCCTTCCCGGCGAGGTGGGCGGGGGACGCTGCCGGCCCTGAGGGTGGGGCAGCGGCGGGGCTGGGCCCCGACTCCAATCCCGATGGCGACGCTGACGCCGACGGCGGGATGGGACGGTGTAGGGGTCCGGCCGCGCTGCTCCTCGCCCTGGGGAAGGCTGCCCGGGCCGGGGTCGGGCTCTGTGGTGCCCGGGCTTGGGAGGGGCCGTTCCCTGGGCTGTGGAGGCAGGGGGCGATGTGAGGGGCGATGCGGGTCCCCTCTTTCCTTCCCTCCCTGCCTCCCTCCGGGCTGGCTCAGTGCTGGGCGTCTGTCCCCGGGGGGTGCCAGTGCCGGGGCTGAGCTGGCCGTGCCCCCCGGCCTGGCCCTGCCCCACACGGCCCAGCCGCTTGCTTTTCTGCCCGGGGCAGCAGAGGTGCGGGCACCGGCGGAACGGGAACGGGAACGGGAATGAGAGCGGGAGTGGAGCTCCAAAGAGGAAGAGCTGCGGAGAGCTGCAGGAGGTTGGAAATAAAGAGATGCATTTCTGTGCTCAGACCCAAGCCCTCTTTGTGTTTCCCTGGTGCCTGCTCTGAGGCAGAACAGAACCAACTTTCTGATCAGTTAATTTAACTTCTGGGACGAGCCTCTTGTGACTCTCTGAAATTACCTGCCGTTTCTCTAGAAAAGTCTTGGTTTCCAGAGGGATCAGACCTGTGTTTATGGTGAGTTCCAAGGAACAGTGTGCAGAGAGGCTCTTGCTTGTACCTCTTGCTGCAATGATGAAAGACTGTGTTGTTTGCCCTGTTGGAGGGTCAGTAAGGGAAAAGCTGTGGATAACTGTGTTCAGTTCTGACCCCCTCACTACAGGAAGGACATTGAAGTGCTGGAGCGTGTCCAGAGGAGAGCCACCAAGCTGGTGAGGGGTCTGGAGAACAAGTCGTACGAGGAGAGGCTGAGGGAACTGGGCATGTTTAGTTTGGAGAAGAGGAGGCTGAGGGGAGACCTTATTGCCCTCTACAACTACCTGAAAGGAAACTGTAGAGAGGCAGGGATTGGCCTCTTCTCCCAAGGGAATAACGACAGGACCAGAGGAAATGGTATGAAGCTGCGGCAGGGGAGGTTTAGATTAGATATTAGGAAGAATTACTTTACTGAAAGAGTGGTCAGGCACTGGAACAGCCTGCCCAGGGAGGTGGTGGAGTCGACATCCCTGGAGGTATTTAAGAAACGTGTAGACGTGGCTCTTCAGGGCATGCTCTAGTGGCCAAGATTATTGGTTTGTGGTGGGGTGTTGTGCGTGGGGTTGTGGGTTTGGGGTTTAGTTGGTGGGTGGCTTTTTTGTTTGTGTGGGTTTTTTTTTGTTGTGTTTTTGGTTTTTTTTGTTTTCTAATGTGGTTGGACTCAATGATCTCAAAGGTCCCTTCCAACCACTAAGATTCTGTGATTCTGTAAAGGTAATAAGAAGTGGGGAAAGAACGGGGGTCCTAAACTTACTGTCTCCTCTCTTGATCCCGCTTCCCTGCTCTCAGGAAACAGGGAAGGCAAAGATCCAAAGAAGCTCTTCCCTTCACAGGACCAGTGTTGGTTCCAAATTGCACCCTTTTTAGTGACAGGACACAATAGCTGTGGGGCTGTTCCATAAAACAAACTAGACAAAACCAAACACAAGTGACAGATGCCTCTCCTCATACAAGACCAACCTCCCCCAGACAACCCTTTGTTTACTTGCACATATATGTTTACCTATACCCATGGACGGGATCCCCAATGCCAGGTTTTTGTCATGATCCAATCAATACAACTGTGAAAGTGCTCCATGTGCCCATCCTGCCAGCCCAGCCCTGGGATGCTCCAACGGAAAGATGTTTACACACTTAGGAATTTTTGAAGCAGCGGGGTTGTTGTGCAGAGTTGGAATCCCAACCATGTGTCCTGAGAAGAGCTTTCACTTTGCCTCACCTCATAAAAGCAAGCAGAGGGAAAGCAATAAACCCTGAGCTTGACCTGAATGAGCCAGTTATGGAGCTGAAATACCTCATTATTAGAGAACCACAGAATGCTTCGGGTTGGAAGGGTCCATAAATATCATCTAGTTCCAAGCCCCCTGCTCTGGGCAGGGACACCTCCCACCAGACCAGGTTGCTCCAAGCCCCCTCCAACCTGGCCTTGAACCCTCCAGGGATGGGGCAGCCACAGCTTCTCTGGGCAACTTGGGCCAGGCTCTCACCACCCTCACACCAAAAAAGCTCTTCCCTAGATCTCATCTCCATCTCCCTTCTTTCAGTGTCAAAGCTTTCCCCCTCGTCCTGTGGCTCCCATCCCTGTCCAAGAGTCCCTCCCCAGATTTCCTGCAGCCCCTTCTCTCAGCCTGTTCTCCCAGCAGATGGGCTCCAGCCCTTGCAGCATCTCCATGGCTACTTCTGGCCCCGCTTCAACAGGTCCATGTCCTTCTGATGTTGAGGGGTCCAGAGCTGGACAAAGAACTTCAGGGGGAGGTCGTTGCAGAGCGGGGCAGAGGGGCAGAATCCACTCCCCTCATAGCTGGCTATGCTGCTGTGGATGCAACCCTTAGAAGGCATTAATTTGTCTTAGGAAATATTACATGGCCAATATATATTTTAAGTAACTGGACTCAGGAGGCCTTTGGGAAAAGAACACTTGGTTACAACAGGTCTCCAGAATGACATTACAAAGTAGGTTGGGCCTTTGAGATGTTGTTCTCAACAGATCATGGAGTTCACCGTACATTAAGTCATGCTGAAGAAGAATGCTGTGATAGAGTTCACACCCCACTCCCTTGACTTAAGAAGCTCCTGCTCACACAAAGGGAATCATTGCCCAGACTGGGAACTATTTTACACTTCACAGCCCAGACTGGTTCAAGGGATGGAGTCCCAGTTCTTGGCCAGGATCAACCCCAAGATCAACCCTGAGGGGATGGGGAAAGCAGCTACTGAATATGGGGTTAATGCTGTCATGTGGATTTTTATTTTTGATTACTAACTGCAATATGTATTTTCTATATAATTTATTTTCTTCAGCTTCCTCTCTGCTTTCAGCCTCTGTTTGCTATGGATGGATCACCACCTGAGGAGAAGACAAGCCAGACTCAACCGACTGTTTGAGCCATGGGGCAGTGTGAGAGACTGAAGAAACCAACAGAGTTCACGTCTCAGACACTTGGCAGGAGAAAAGAGCCAGATGGCACCTCTCTGAGGCCACCTCCCCTGCCTTGGGCCACCGTCTGAGGGAGGGAGACCACAAATAGCCCCCCAGGGGTAGCTGCTGAAGAAAGCAGGGCACCAACATGACATCATTGCTAGGAGATTTCTGCTCAGAGCCTGTGCAGTGTTCTGAAGAAATAAAAGCAGGGGAAAAAAAATCAGTAAGAATTTATTCAAAGAAATAAAAGGAGACAAAAGGTCTCTGTATCCAGTACAGAAGCCGAGATGAAGAGTCTCCTGTGGAGGGCCATGTGCAGACTGAGGAGGGGTGCTGTGGTGGACTGCTTTGGAAAAGGAGACATTTTACCTGCTCATCAGGTTCATCCTGCTTTTCCAAGCCTACACTTGACCCCATCCACACCAGCCAACCCCAGTTCATTCCCACTACTGCTTCTGCTGGGGAGCCTGCAGCCAACTTTTACTTCAGGACTCAGGCCTTGAACCAAGCCCCTACCCCAGTTCACCTGCCACAGCAGGTCCCTCAGTTGGCTTCTCCTGAGGCCCGTTGCTGTGCACTGGTCCTGTCACCTCAGGTCATTGCCTCTTGTGCATCTGGCTGCTGAATGCAAGGGCTGTCTTTCAGGAGAGTGGTGGGCCAGAGATACTCGTGCCAAATTAAGGTTCAGAGACCGATCGAGCTTCTGGGTCTCTGCCTCCAGAACAGCTGCTTTAGGATCCCGGACCACAGCTGCCAAGGAGTCAGACAGCTCTTGGTGAAGGCCTTGAAGCTCCTGGCTGGTCTTTGCACAGCACTCAACGTAGTCCTGCTTGTATTTTCGCTCCTGTGCCAGTTGCGTCTGCAGAAGAGACACCTGCAAGAGGCCAGAGGCTGAGCTCAGACAAGCTCACGCTGGTAGGACCAGCCATAGCTCCACAGAACCATCTGTCAGGAAAGACGCTCCCATCCAGTGCCAGCCCCAACAGACACTTGGTCCTTGTGGGATGAAAGTCACAGGTTCCCAGGGTCCCCCTCCCCTCAGCTCAGATTGTGAATAACTGGAGTTTCTTTCTGGCTGTCATTCCCATGTACAACCCCCAAACATTCCATGGAGATGGCAGAGAGAGATGCCAACAGGATTTAGTGACCCAACTCTTTCTCTCAAGAGAGAGACTGGGGCTCCTGCCACCTTAGTTCCACAGGCTTTTTTTTTCCTCAGCAGAGGCTTACCAGTCACACAGGGCACTTAACAATTGGTCTGTTTTCATCCCACTTAAAAACCTGACAGTGCATGGAAAGGGAAAATGGGAGGGGTCAACGAGATGAGTAAGACTCGAGGGGAACGTCCTTAGACTGTTCTCCATTTCCCAGTGAGTTATAGTTTTCTGAGCTTCCTCCAGTCCCTCTGCCACCTTCCCTGACCTGTCAACATGACAGAGACTAGATCTGGGGAAATGATGCCATTTGGTCATGGCAAAGGCACGTGTCTACACAGTCTGGGTAGTGCCTGGTGCTCTCCCTTCCCCACAGCCAAACAAAAATGAGGCTGGAGCATCATGTAAAGCTGTGCCCATCAGCACCGCCCCAGCTGCTTCTGATGAGGGCTCTCCTGCTCACCTGGGTCTGCAACTCAGCCAGGCGACGACGGCAGCACACAGGAGACTCCTCCTGGAAAGGAAAGGCAAGGATTTCCCTTTGCTTTCCAGTTTGGTCAGGGCCAGGATCTATAATCACCTTCCATGAGGTCTATCCTGGGTCGTTGCTGCCACCGTTCCTCCGTATGGCCAGAGCCTCCTCCCACCCAGCAAGACCCTGCTCTCACCTGCCAAGAAGCTGGCATCTTGTGCTGGTCAGACTGGGAGAGAGAAAATCCGCAGGCATCTGGCAGCACCCGACCTTGGCAAGATCTCCTCAGTCTCCTCCGTTCACCTTCCACCTGCATATTGGACAGGAGAAAGGGTCACAGAAACCTGCCACCAAACAAGGAGCAACAGGACTTCTGGACATCATGGCATGGAGATGGATGCTCAGAGACCAGGAACTGCACCAGAGGTCACTGCGGGCAAAAAGCACTGGGAGGAGCCAATGGAAGACAGCAAGCAAGAGGAAAAAGTTCCTGACACAAGAGTGTCCAATGTCAGGGGACACTGGGGCAAGAAGGGTAGCACCACAGGGAATGGGCATTCACAAAGGCACCAGAAGAAAGAGAAAGCAAAGGTGTGTGTCCACAGGGACCCACGGGGAGAGGGAAAGAAACAAGGTGAGGACTCCAAAGGGCTGTTTGGGGAAATGTCTCATCCTCCAGAGGCCATGAGGCTATGCAGAGGTAGCGAAAGCTTGTTTTACCTCCTCAAGAGTCCTCCTGAGCTCAGCATTGTACTGCTTCAGCTCTGTCTTCTCCTGGTCCAGCTTTGCCACTGCTCGCTGCAGACATTCCAGTCGCTGCCCCAGAAGCCTCTTCTCTGAGACCCAGGACAGCTGCTGCCCATCTGCAACAGCCTGCTGGGGATTCAGAGAGGAGATGATGTTAGCTGGGGCCACAGAAAAGGGAGAAGGGCCAGAATCCACACCTCAAGGAGAGCAATGGGCTGAGGAACGGACTGTGCTACATCACTTCTCCTCCTGCTTCACAGGCCCAAACAACACTCTTCCTTCCCAGAGGCCCTTCTCCAGACCACCCTGGAGAAACTCACGCACATTCCCCTGCAGACTTTTTGCCCTGCAGCACAAGAACATCCCAAAAGCACAATGAAGCCTTCAACCCAATTCCATCCTCTCTAATCCCCTGGAAAAGCTGGACCTCAGAAATCTCCAACTCTGAAAGCATCCTTTAAGCACCATCAGTGTCACTGCTCTTCAGCTGTCCTAACAGAAGTCTACTGTATTTAGAACATTAGTTTGCTCAACTGTGCCCTTTCCTTTCCATGCCAAATCCTAACCAAAATATGTTGGTTAATCTTGCCTGGATAGGAGAGAACCAATCACCTACCCCTGTTTTTTTGACTGAAGTTAAATTTTAATGGCAAGCTCCACGGTTCTTTCAGTAGTTCTGGGCTTGACAGAAAACATTCCAGCAGGTGGATGGTTTCTGACCAGAGCTCTACTGGCTGCAATGTGGCTTCTTTGGGCAAGCAGGACATGCATTTAGGGGAATATATATTTCTATATCTTTATGGGAAACACCTTTATGAATCCGTTACAGACATTTTAGTTGGCAGATGATCAGGCACAGTGCCTACCTGAAGATGGAACCGGTCCTTGTCCCTCTCTGAAACCATACTCTGCAGGATGGCGATTTCTTCCCTCAGAGTCCCATTGGCTGTTTCACTCTTGGCAAGGGCAAGAGTCAGTGTTTGTGCCTTCTGTTTCCACTCAATTTCTCCACTTTCAGTCCGCTTCAAAATAGCAACCACATGCTCCACTTCTTCCTTCTTTGCTTTCTGCTCATCTTCCAGTTGTTGGGTCAGCTCCTTCTGCCTTTGCAAGAGATGGTCTCTCTCCTGGAGAACTTTCCTCTTCTCCTCCTCCTCTTCCTCCCATTTTTGGAGTTTCTGGATTTGTTTCTTTAGAGTCTCTGTATCATCTTTCCAGCGCAAAGCTGACGTTAATTGTTTGAGGAGTTCACTCTGCCTCCTGAGCTCTTGTTCTCTCCCTCTCAGAGTCTTCTCTAAAGAGCTGACTCTGTCTCTCTGGGACTTGATCTCTTCATCCTTCTGTGTCAGAGTCTGCTGAACATGCTGGAGATCTTCCCGAAGACCTCTTATTTCCCCTTCTATCTCTTTTTGCTCACCTTTAACCTTGGTCTCCTGTTCCCTCTCAGGCAAGTCTTCTTCCAGGAGGTTCTCTTGCTCTCTGTGGTGGCTAACATCTTCGTTCTTCTCTCTTAGCTTAAGCTGGATATTCTGCAAGATCTTCAGTTCTTCTCCTTGGTGCTGGAGTTTTTGCAGAAGAGTTTCATTGTCTTCATCTCTCTTTCTCACTGCTTCCTCAAGCAGATTCACTTGTTTCTGGCATGATGTTAGTTCTACTTTCATGCCTTCGCCACGAAGTTGGAACATATTCATTTGCTCTGTCTGCCTGAGGAACTCCAAACGGTTCTCCTTCACTATTTGGCTCATTTTGTCTAGATCCTCCTGTAGATTCTTGGCCTGCTTGCCTTCCAACTCCTTCTGCTCTCGAAGCTCCTGGACATGCTCTTGCAAAGACACTATCTCTTGATCTCTCGCTTCTAGAGAATACTTGGCATGTTCTAGTTTTTGCAGTATAACTTTAGTCTGCATCTCCGCCTCCTCCTTTTGCTGTTGAAGCTTGGAGATAGCCTCCTCCAGAACACCTATCTTTTCTTCTTTTTCTTTCAGAGTCAGTTTTGTTGCTTGAAGATTTGTCTGCTCAGCTTCATGCTTTCCCTCCTTTTCCTTACATGCCTCACATTGCTTTCTAAGGGATACAATTTCTTGCTCTTGTTCCTTCAGTGCCACTTCAAGCTGCTGCAGAATTTCCTTCTGCTGTTCAGAGTCTTTTTCTTGTTTTTGGAAGGTCTCAATCATTTCCTTCTGAGATTCAATTGTGATTTCCTTTTCCTTCAGTATTGCCTTAGTGTAGTCTAAGTCTCTGTGTACGATGTTCATCCGTTCTTCTGCTTTTTCCTCATAGTTCCGTGTTTGTTGCTTTTGGATGTCTATAAGCCTGTCCTTTTCTTTTAAGGTTTCTAATGCCTGCTCCAGTTGGTCACGGACAGTTCTTAACTGCATTTCCATGACTTCTTCAGCTTCCTGGATTTGCTGTTTTTGTGACTCAAGCTCTTGATCTTTTTTAGATAAAGAAAGTGTCATCTTTCCTACTTTACCACGAAGCTCTTGCAGGTGCCCCTCTTGCTGCTCCTTGGACTGCTGCAAGAGTCTTAACTGCTCCCTTTGAGAATCACACTCACTCTCTCTGTCCTTCAGAGCTGCTCTCAGGTGTGCCAGGCTTGCCTGCAGAGATTTTACCTCTTCTGTCCCCTTTTCCAGTTCTTGGATCTGCTGAGTCAGAGACATAAGCTCTAAGTCTTTTTCCTTCAAGTTTCCTTTCATATGATCAAGATCCATGAGCAGAATTCTGACTTGTGATGTACCGTGTTGTTCTAGAGTCATTATTTTCCCCTCTTGGAATTTGATCTCCTGGTCTCTCTCCTCCAGCTCTTTGCTCATCTTGCTCACTGCAGCCCTCTGCAATTCTTGCTGCTTCTCCAGCTGTCCTATCATCTCTTGCTGCGATCTGACCTCCTGGTCTCTCTCTTCCAGCTCTTTGTTCATTTTGCTCACCACAGTCCTCTGTATCTCTTGTTGCTTCTTCAGCTCCTGTATGAGTTCCTGCTGGGATCTAATCTCCTGGTCTCTCTCTTCCAGCTCTTTGTTCATTTTGCTCACCACAGTCCTCTGTATCTCTTGTTGCTTCTTCAGCTCCTGTATGAGTTCCTGCTGGGATCTAATCTCCTGGTCTCTCTCTTCCAGCTCTTTGTTCATCTTGCTTACACCAACCCTTTGGTTTTCTTGCTGCTTCTCCAGCTCCCCTATCTGTTCTTGCTGATATCTTATCTCCTGGTCTTTCTCTTCTAGCTCTTTGCTCATCTTACTCACTGCAGTCCTCTGCATCCCTCGCTGATTCTCCAGCTCCCGAATGAGTTCTTGCTGGGATCTGACCTCCTGGTCTTTGCCTTCCAACTCCTTGCACATCTTGCTGACAGCAGCCGTCTGCAGTTCTTGCTGCTTCTCCAGCTCCTCTATCAGTTCTTGCTGGGATCTAATCTTCTGGTCTTTCTCTTCCAGCTCTTTGTTCATCTTGCTTACAGCAACCCTTTGTTTTTCTTGCTGCTTCTCCAGCTCTCCTATCTGTTCTTGCTGGCATTCTGTCTTCTCTTTTTTCTCTGTTATTTCCTTCATAATCTGATCAAGACTGGCTTTATGCATTTCCTTCTGCTTTTCCAGCATTCTTATCTTTTCCTGGTACAACTTAATTTCTCCCTCCCGCTCCAACAGGATGGCAGTCATATGAGTGAGATTCTCCTGCAAAGCTTTCACCTCTGCTGCCTCTTCCTGGAGCATCTGGATTTTCTCCCACTGTGTTTCCACTTCCTCATTTTTTGTTTTTAAGATGGACAGTGTAGTTTGGAGTTCTTGTGCGAGGGAGTGATTCATATCTGTTGCTGTATTTGCTCGGGTTTCAGAGGCTGTAACCGATTCCTGAAGAATTTTTATCTCCCATACCAGTTTTTCTTCGGCTGCTTGCAGTCTGTCCCGTTCATGCTGCAAAACGAAGGAAAAGATTCAATAGTTCCATATATATATGTCTGGGTTTCATGCTAAATTTTAACTCCCGCTCCAATAGCGGGCAAGGGCTGAAGTTTGAGCTTACAGGAAAAAATTGGAGTTATTCAGTTGGCTTCCCTGTTGGATGCTGTCGTCATTTGGGCCGGACAGGCCACTGAAACGATCCAGAGACACTCTCTTTTACTTCTCTGAAAAATGTAAATTTTCTCCTGTAATTCACTAAAGATTTGCCAACTGTACTACATTTATCAACCTCTGTCCATAACTGAATTTTGGAGTCATGGTAAATAGAGAAGCAGGCAAACACTGATCACCTGAAACCAGCTGCACTGCTCTAAACGTCTGTGCTGGTATCCTGTATGTCACAGTGCCTGTAAGTGCACACCCAGGGAAGAAAGCCCAAGATGGGGGTAAACTTAGATGATACCTCCCCAAGCCCAGTGCTGTTCCAGCTTGTGAGAACTTTCAGTATCCTCTTGAGCCCACCCAGCCCTGCAATATTTACAACACCCTTTCTCAAGGGGTTCGCNACATATATGAGGTCATACCACTGGTATAAGCAATATTCCTCTGCTCTTGTAGCAGTCTGTGGTCTCCCCACATAAGTCTGTGCTACTGGTCATCTTCATGATATCTCCTTTCTGGGCTGTCTTCTCTTACCCAAGGTGGTGACCCTGCTCATTCAGCTACAGGGCCTAGCAGGAAAGTGAAAGTCTAGGAAACAAGGAATGAGGAGTGGAAGGAAGGGGAAAATAAGAGAAGCTTGGTCAGCATTTGCATACGCTCGATTTTCTCAGACTTGGACTGAACCAGTACAAGACCACACCAAACCAGNCTCCTGGTCTCTCTCTTCCAGCTCTTTGTTCATTTTGCTCACCACAGTCCTCTGTATCTCTTGTTGCTTCTTCAGCTCCTGTATGAGTTCCTGCTGGGATCTAATCTCCTGGTCTCTCTCTTCCAGCTCTTTGTTCATCTTGCTTACACCAACCCTTTGGTTTTCTTGCTGCTTCTCCAGCTCCCCTATCTGTTCTTGCTGATATCTTATCTCCTGGTCTTTCTCTTCTAGCTCTTTGCTCATCTTACTCACTGCAGTCCTCTGCATCCCTCGCTGATTCTCCAGCTCCCGAATGAGTTCTTGCTGGGATCTGACCTCCTGGTCTTTGCCTTCCAACTCCTTGCACATCTTGCTGACAGCAGCCGTCTGCAGTTCTTGCTGCTTCTCCAGCTCCTCTATCAGTTCTTGCTGGGATCTAATCTTCTGGTCTTTCTCTTCCAGCTCTTTGTTCATCTTGCTTACAGCAACCCTTTGTTTTTCTTGCTGCTTCTCCAGCTCTCCTATCTGTTCTTGCTGGCATTCTGTCTTCTCTTTTTTCTCTGTTATTTCCTTCATAATCTGATCAAGACTGGCTTTATGCATTTCCTTCTGCTTTTCCAGCATTCTTATCTTTTCCTGGTACAACTTAATTTCTCCCTCCCGCTCCAACAGGATGGCAGTCATATGAGTGAGATTCTCCTGCAAAGCTTTCACCTCTGCTGCCTCTTCCTGGAGCATCTGGATTTTCTCCCACTGTGTTTCCACTTCCTCATTTTTTGTTTTTAAGATGGACAGTGTAGTTTGGAGTTCTTGTGCGAGGGAGTGATTCATATCTGTTGCTGTATTTGCTCGGGTTTCAGAGGCTGTAACCGATTCCTGAAGAATTTTTATCTCCCATACCAGTTTTTCTTCGGCTGCTTGCAGTCTGTCCCGTTCATGCTGCAAAACGAAGGAAAAGATTCAATAGTTCCATATATATATGTCTGGGTTTCATGCTAAATTTTAACTCCCGCTCCAATAGCGGGCAAGGGCTGAAGTTTGAGCTTACAGGAAAAAATTGGAGTTATTCAGTTGGCTTCCCTGTTGGATGCTGTCGTCATTTGGGCCGGACAGGCCACTGAAACGATCCAGAGACACTCTCTTTTACTTCTCTGAAAAATGTAAATTTTCTCCTGTAATTCACTAAAGATTTGCCAACTGTACTACATTTATCAACCTCTGTCCATAACTGAATTTTGGAGTCATGGTAAATAGAGAAGCAGGCAAACACTGATCACCTGAAACCAGCTGCACTGCTCTAAACGTCTGTGCTGGTATCCTGTATGTCACAGTGCCTGTAAGTGCACACCCAGGGAAGAAAGCCCAAGATGGGGGTAAACTTAGATGATACCTCCCCAAGCCCAGTGCTGTTCCAGCTTGTGAGAACTTTCAGTATCCTCTTGAGCCCACCCAGCCCTGCAATATTTACAACACCCTTTCTCAAGGGGTTCGCCAGGTCTGCTCTGCTGAAAGTGTTCCACCTCCTGGCATCTGCTTGCAGCATGGCTCTCGCTGCTTTCATCAGATGGCTCTGGGTCAGCTCTTGGAAAGGAGAGGGAAGGACCAGAGCCCCCCTCTCTCCCCACCTATCAGGATAGTGTAGACCTTTCCTGCACCACCCTTTAGAATGCATCTCTTCCAGCTTTCTCAGCCAGTCCTGTCTTCCTTTTTGCCCTTCTCTGAACCTCTTTGAGCCCTAGGGTGTTTAGGGGAGGAGCCGCCAGAACTGCAGCCGTGATTTAAAGTCCAGACTAAGCACAATTAAGGCAGTGGTGTGATGGTGTTCTCTCTGTTAGGGAGGAAGGGAAGAGAGAGAACACTTTGTTTACCTTTCTAGAAGGTAAATAAAAANGTGGTGACCCTGCTCATTCAGCTACAGGGCCTAGCAGGAAAGTGAAAGTCTAGGAAACAAGGAATGAGGAGTGGAAGGAAGGGGAAAATAAGAGAAACTTGGTCAGCATTTGCATACGCTCGATTTTCTCAGACTTGGACTGAACCAGTACAAGACCACACCAAACCAGCTCTCTGCTGAAAACAAGTTGCTCCTTAGAATTATATGCAGAAGGCTAAAAAAAAATAATGTGAGAAATAGCCCTTCCTGGCATCTGCCAGCCTCACCAGGACATCCTTCCTTTGCTTCTCAGCGCTTTCGAGCTTCCTTTCCAAAGACGCCACCTCTCGATGTAGAGCCACAGCCTCCTCCTTCAGAGCAGCAGCCTCTTCCTGCAGGGCAGCTTGTTGAGAGTTCCTCTTGCATTCTGCCACCTGGGTCTCTACAGAGAAATGTAAAGGAGAAGGTGAAAGTGAAAAGTGAAGCAAAACTAAAGTGATCTGCATGTTACAGAGAAAACGTCATTCTCTTACCTGCCTGTGTGATTCCCAGACATTAAACCCACAGGGCTTCCAAAGCAGACATAGAGGAAACTTTCAAGCAGAGTGAAAAAGAAGAGTGAAAGCGGCAAGATTCAAAAGAATATGAAAACGTGTTTGCTCTTCTGCTAATTGAAACTGAACTAATAGACAGAACTTGTAGACAGGAGCTAAAGACAGAACAAACCGACTAGTGGGACAAGCACGGTCCATCCAGTAGTAGAATGTAAAGTATTTAAGCTGTTATCCTGTGACATATGTAGTAAAATGTGAACTGTTGGATGTTCCAGAAAAAGTGGAGATCTAAGGCCTGGAAAAATGTTTACAGAAGAGTCTGAGAAGTGATCAGCAGTTCCACCTCAGAGAGGAAACATGAAGAAAAACTGAACTGGTAAAGG
>VXBJ01006700.1:864577-878917 GCA_013400055.1 Nycticryphes semicollaris | reverse complement strand
CCCCCCCTCCTCCCCCCTTCACCCCTTCAGTTTTGGGTTGTTTCAGTCGGTTTCATCCCTTGGGTTTCACCATATTGGGCAAACACTTGTGCAGGACAAATCACTGGGTGAGCCAGGAATGGAAACGAGACTGATGACGAAGGGGCAGAGTTACCTCTTCCAGTGGCACTGCTGCCTCAGACTGTATTGAAGTGTTCCTGTCACTCAGCTTCCCACTAAATGCACCAACTGTCACTTTCTGGCCGTCTTGGCTCAGATCTCCGGGTACTTTGCGTTACTTTTTTATCCCCCACATGTTTTTGACCAGTACCTGTAGGTGCAGAAGTAATTATTTTTTCTTTTAGGCATGCTTCTACTAATAAACTAGTCAGCTAAGATAGGTGTTAGGAGAGACTTAGCAAGTATATCCTGACGCATGCACTCTTGTAGGTCATGTGTCAGAATGCATTTCCACTGTGCACACTCCTACTGCCCAGTACACACAACAGGCAGCCCCATGGATGAGGCTCACATATAGTGCTGTTTTGTGTGAGGAGTGGAGAAACAGTCTGTAGGATGTGGCTGGAAGCTTAAGTCACCAAAAAGTTGCATCACTTGATCTGACGGTGTGACATTCAGGCTCTCATTATGCATCATGAATACAACTTCTTGTGTACACCTCGTAAAAAGTGCCTCTAAAGATTTAGCTTAGAACACAGATGTAGGATTCTCAAGCTTATATTTATATTTTACGTAATAACACAGGACCTAAGTCTATATAAGTCGGAAATAGGGATTAAGTATGGGATGAAAAGATGTTGCTTTAAAAGATTGTGGTGTCCTAGATGCATGTAATACAGGTTGACAGTAGCACTAGTACTAGCCTATGCTAATATCAGAATGTTTAATTGTAAATGTCTTCTGGAGTATGGAATATTCCTGTTGGTTTCTGTCTCGTAGAGATGCTTAACTAGAGAACCATAGATAGTTCATACTAACTTTTAAGTTTTTAAGCTCAGAGTTCATCTCAAAAGCATTATTAACCTCTCTCAATTGGACACTTGTTATGCGGTGTCTGCTGTAAAGCTGTGGTGAAGGGAGCTCACCTAATGCAAATGATACTTGGAAAGTAAATCTACTAAAAAGTGTGTTTTATGCAGATTTTGCCAATCTGTTTTGATGGAATTTGCCCCTTAAGCACAGGAGCAGGGAGAAACATTAGATGATGCAATCTGAACATAGAAAATTCCATACTCGTGTGGGCACAACAGCAGGTAAAACCAAATACGGGGAAATGTGTTAAGTGGATCATTGCATAGTCTGTACTTCATCTTGTATTTCTGGTCAGCACCTCTTCAATTGTAGCAGTGACTGTCTGGTTGGGATTTTTCTCTACTAGGTCTGTCTTACATATGTTCAGAGAAAATAATTTTGTCCACTAGAATAAGTCCTTGGGTTTTGTTTTTTTTGTTTGTGTGTTTTGTTTTTTGTTTTTAAATGAATACTATAATATGCTTATTTTCTTTTTTTCTTAGTGTTTTTATAGGCTACATGAAAAATTAAAAAGGTAGATATTCAGTAACTGTATGGGTACAAACCTCAGAGTAGCAGGGGAGAGAATTGGATAAATTGGCTTAATGTTAATTTCTCCCTTTTGTTGCCTTCTGGACAGGATGTCAGGATGGTAAGCTGTGATACGGAAAAATGCATGTTTCGGCATTTCATGAAACAGTGGCCTTTTCAGGCGTGTCCCTATGATAATAGCTCCTACCATTCTGAGATTAGTCAGAAAAATTTCTATCTCTTTTCCCCTGTTCCCCAAAGTTTTGGTCAAACTAATTAGGATAATATGCTCGTTTCTTATTATTTAAATCCTCAGTTTAACTATCTCATCTTTTGACAAATAGGTATAATTAGTTCTGTTGTATAATTTATTAACTTCCCTATTAAGTTGTGTACAGATTAGTGAGGCACCAGGCATGCTGGCTGAAACGGCTTCCAATTAGAAGGTGATAGATGGGTTTGTTGTATTTGATAAACAGACTTTGTCATATTTTCAAATGAAACTGGAAGGAGCTCTTTCTGTTTAAATCCTGTCATATCATGAATCTCATCTGTATAGAACTAGAGGCTGTCTTGTGCATTGCCATGGTAGGTTTGCAAAAAGAAGACATTTCAACATACTAATAACATATAAAAAGAAAAAATTGATACTTCTTAAGGGTATAAAAACCCGTTAGAACAGGGGAAAAAAAAGTGTGGAATTTTGATCCTTGTCTTGTACAGCTTCCCGACAGGAGAACTGATGTCTCATTATGTGCTTGAAAAATGCCCCAGGAAGTGTTCTCTGAGGATACTAACATTTACCAGCCTGTGGCATGACTTCTGCTGATACTGCCTCTTGCTCTCTGCTTGTGTTGGGCAAAGGTTGGCATGAAGATGTCTATCAAAACAGAGCTACGGTGTTGGCAGTGGTGTTATTGCCATTAGAACACTCCTATTTTCAGTGAAAATCTCCTAGCAGATGGCATGGCTCTTGAAATTCCCATGCAGAAGAATTTAGTGAATCCTCAAGGATGTCTTTAAGGTGAGACATACCCTAGGGTATGCCCAAAGGTCTGGCTATGACCAAATACATGTAAAGGGAAATGGTGATTAAATGAAAATGAGCTTGTGACAGAGTTGAATAAGCTCCTGAATCCTGGTGCTGTATCTTGATTCTATTCACTGTGGAGTACTCTTTTCTTGTATGCCTTTACACACAAAATAATACTGCAGGATACAATGATAAAACAGAACTTGCAGGAATAAATACTGTTATTGAATAATCTCCTTACCAATTTGCATTCTGGCATTGTCACTATTGTGTGTCACGATAAAGCAGAAAGATTTCTGGTGTTTACATTCATCACCAACAGCAAGGCTACTGATGTTTCTTAAATCATCTCTTGCCTTTCAAATGAAGATAGATGGGTCCGAACACTCCATTCAGCTAAGCACTGCAAAACCAGACTAATTCAATCAAAATAAATGTATTTTGGTTTTAAAGAATTGGGCCCAATAGGTCTCTTGCCTCAGTGCTTGTGCTGAACTTGTCTTATTCTGCACCATGTTTTTAATTTCTACCCATGTTTTTAATTTCTCAAGTGAGATATTGTCTTTGCCAATTAGAAATGAGTACCTCTAAACCCCTGTCAAAACATCGTCATCTAAAATACTTCGAGAAGTTACTAGATTTTAATTTCTAATGCTAACACTTTTTTCTAAAGTGGTTTTGGTTTTTTTTTTTGTTGTTGCTTGACTTGGGGTTTTTTCTTTTTCTTTTTCCTTTTTTTTTTACTGGGGTTGTTTCTCGGGGTTTTTTTGTTGGTTGTTGGTTTTTTTTTTTTTTTTGAGAGAGAAGGCACAATTGTTGGGTCAGGTTGTACATCCTTTATTTTTTCTGATCTATTAAAAGCTGCTATGATTTCCAATCGTTTTTTTTTGTTTTGCTACTGACTTACTGAACAGGAGTGAATCTGGCTCCCTGGGATAATTTATCTTCCTGCTATTTCACTTGATCTCTAACTTTGTAATTTCCCTTCAAGGGTTTTATTTGCTTTACTTTGGAAGTGTTTATACAGTAGGCTACTTGTTTCTTTTTTTGTTTGTTTGTATCCATCAGATTGGTTTTCATTGAGTTTACAAGAACAGTTTTTTTCCTTTGACCTTAAGGATGAAGGGTTATTATTTCAGCCAGTATTTCTGGTATAGCTTCTTCTCCTAGGAATTTTTCTAAAGGAATAAGCTTCCAGTATGACTGCCAACATTAAATATCCAACTCGTAAGGAGTACTTGAAAGCGAAGGACCCTTGGCTGCTGCTTCTCTCTCTTTTCAAAGGAAGAGGTAATAAAAGTTTTGCCTGTTTGACTACCTGCAGAAAGCTGAAATATCTGGGTGACCAGAGGTGCAAAAAGTGGAGTGACTAATGAGCTGGGCGTGGAAGTGCCTTGAGGTGAAATGGGATACAGCAGTGACTATTGAGTGGTCTATAATAATTAGTAGTTCAGACTTCCTCTTACCATCCTCATTTATACCATGCCTTTATTGCTAAAATTGAGCATGGTTTCCCTGTGCTGTCGATGCTTCTGAAGAGTCTAGCCACCAGGTCATTTAGAGTCCAATGGTCTGTGTCTCCTCATCTTACCAATAGGTATGAAACAGGACTCCTTTGCAAGTCTAGTGTAGCCAAACCCCTGTCTTGGTTGTAGTTTCTCTCCTGTTCGCTTGTGCTTTCTCAGAGGCTTTCTAGCATATATGCTTTCTAGCATATGCCGTTTGGTTGCCATGGTAACAAGTATCTATCTACCTGATTGTTCTGTTGCTGTTTTGACTTCTCTTATGCCTTGCCCATCACCATCATGTTTTTTTCACCTTACCAGCATAAAGCTGATTTATTCTGGCATCAGACATTCTCTTGTGGTATGTAAAGGCTCAGTGCTTTCTGTCCTGTTTATTTCACAGGACCCAGCTTGGGCTGGTCAGAAGGAAAGAGGAATAAGTATGTCCTGTCCTTTGTCAACAGCTTTTTTTTTTAATTGGCAGTTCTTCAGTACTCATTTATTCTCCAAATACTTGTGAAATATTGTCTCTTCTTTCACCTTACAGAGACTGTGGGTTCAGGGCCTTGATCTTGCTGCTTGGAAGCTCCTTTGAACCCTTCCTTATCCCCTGGCCATAAGGTGGGCACAAGAGTGCTCCTCTGTACTGGAGAGCTAAGAAGCTGAAATAATAGTAGCTTGTTACAAATTAAAACATGGGGAGTTCCTAAAGCAAGGTTTTTGTGTAGATCTAATTCATTGGAATTGAATTCATTGGAATGGAATTCATTTGACAAAATGGACAAATATTTTTCAGTTATGAACATAAACTGGTCCAACTGAAGAGAGTTTTCATTTTGATGACTCTAATGCGTTCTATTAATGATTCTGGAAAAATATTCCATTCACTGAATTAATGTATTAGATGCAGCTTGTAAAGGGGCAGGTAATTCAACTGGAATGAAGCTAACAGGGGCATGGCTGTCACCTTACTTCATAATACCAACATGGGTTTCTAAGTCTTCTTAGCCAAGTGTATTTAAAGGTTCTGTTGCAGAAACGTTAGAAAAATGTTAAAATATATATAAAGAAATGATATGTTGCATTTATATAATCATTGAACACAGCCATTAAAAATGTCTCTTGCTCTTCTCTTTGTTTTCCACACTAGTAGTTTGGCCTCTTTGGATTGCTCTGCCCGTTGCTGGTGTTGGTGCAATAGGCATGAACAATATAGTGTGTTCCTCCTGCTGCTTGAGGAATCAGTTACCTATTATTACAGTAGTTGAAAATATTCTCTCCAAGCTTTTGATGATTCTTGCTCTATTGGGTAAATTGTCTTTGCCCTAATATCTTATAAAGTAGTGTATGCAAAATAGGAGAGGAGGACTGTCTTCTGGTTTTGAGGAGTAAATGCTTCTCTTAATTTGGCAGCTGAGCTTGGAACAAATGGAAAAGGGGCAGAGTTAAATTTCTCTGTCAGAGAATTTGAGCCATTGTGTTCCCTAAGGGTGTGCTTACTGTGTTGTATATTTGAGGGTGATAAGCCCGCCTTCTTTTTAGGTAGAACTGTTTAATTTTGATTAAATGGAGAGAGAGCAAGCAACACTAAATATTTCTTGTTTGATCAGTAAGGACTTGTACTCATATGTGCTGTCAAGATGGTCGAGGAAGGTTTTTATGGTATTGATGTATTATTTTTTCATTTTTATAATTTTTCATTTATTAACAGCAGAACATGGCTGGTGGGAGAGGCTACGAGATCCACTGCTTAGTTTGGTAGCATCTGATGGCTTTCATGAGAGAGAAATCATATCCCTTAAGAAAAGGAGAGAGGTCAGGATGAGTCTTCCAAATTCTGAGGACGTCCCTTAAGAAGTTGATAGTAAAAGAGAGCGAATGCTTCTTACTCCAGTAACAGTTTTGTGTTCCTGCTACACAGAATTGATGTTCCCAAATCCACATACGGGGATGTTTTGTCAATGTTCTTGACAGAAGTATCTCAGCACTACTTGTTAATCCCTGTTTTAGATGGAGAACGAGAACATTGAGAAATGTTACTGCTGAGATCTTGTCCAGAACCTAAATCACAAGAGTGTCTTCCTTACCTCTTCAAATATGTGCTGAATCTTAATGATTCTAATGCAGATTCCTGCTCAACTGCTTTGTGCCTGAACAGTACTTTTTCTAGATGCTGCTCGGCTGTGGTTCAGAAGGAGCTATCCAAGACAGGGTTAATTTGCATTTTAGCTATATTTGCAAAGTGTAAACTTCTTCCTTGTAATTTTCAGCCCCTCTAGACAGACAGACAGACAAGTTTGCCTTAAAAGTAACATCAGAAGTAGCATAGTAGTATCCTACAATTGTCATTTTGAGGCTTTCATATAATGTTTTGTTAATTTTTGCTTACTGAATTAATTGTAGTTGGGAAAAAAACCCCGAAAGATGCCTGTCTGGCACTTGCAGTGAGAGAAATGCAAAAAAGATTCAGGAATAATAATTTAAAAACCCAACAAAACAAAGGAACGCAGCACACTTGGACTTTAGTGCACTTAGGTGTAGTGATTGGGGCTGGAGTATTAAGTTTAGAAAAATTTCATCTTCATATCACCAGACATCTTTGCTTCACTGTGATTTCAGGGATAAAAACTTTAGAGACTTATTAGGGTCCTTGTATTTGAATGCTGATGACAATGTGTGTATATAAGGATGAATTACAATCTGCAAGGAAGACATCAACCTTCAATCTCCATTATGAATGTTAAAAAAAATTCTTCAACTGCTCCAACCTGGAACTGCAGTCGCTTTGGAAGATGATTGACTTATGCTTGGGTTTTTTCGTGTGTATTAACTGACTCTTTAGTGTTTCATGTTTCAGTGATCTTGGGAAATTAAATATTCAGGCATTAAGGTGAGATTTGAAGAAAATTTGAATATCCCTTAAATGGGTGCCAATTACTGCAGTATGTCTCCATGGCAATTTTTTTTTTTTAATTACTGCAGGTATTTATTTGGGTTGTTTCCCTATGTGTTTGTTTATTTATTTAAGTGTGGCTTCTTTTCCACTGCTTCAGGCCAGCCTGACATGCTCTAAATCATTAACCCTGTGCTCCAGGGAACTTACCCTTATGGCAGCATCTTTGATATTAGATTGAATCCCTTCCGGGCAGAATTTAATTGACTGGATTTCTAGGGGGAGAACTGGTTCCCTCAGTCACTTGCTGCTACATCAGGCCATGATTGTTTCAGCAGCTGATTTAGAAGCCAAGTTTCTGCTGTTATATGATAGCAAAGGGAGAGCAGGCAGTGAATCAGAAGGCACAGGCTGTGCTTTGAAGCATAAGCTGATGTTTCTTCATTTTGGGATATATTTGCTCTAAATGTACTGGCACTTTATGGGTATTCATACTAAAAAAAGCACCATGAGAAGGATGAATGCAATTTTATAGCACTTGATTGTAGATTACGAGGAAACGTGGAATTCTGTCCATGATAAGTCATGGACACAACCATTAGAGCAGTAAGGTGATGTATCCTACCTTAAGCTTGAGTTCTGTGACTGGGGTTGTGATTGCTGGCGGGTTCAACCTCTGTTCCATCTCAAAGAACCAGAGGATGTTTATTTTTTTTCATCTTTGTCATGGCTGTGGAATTGCTTCTTACACAAGCAGCCCCTCTGAAGTTAATAGAGCAGTTCATAGGTGTTTGCATGTTCAGGCACTTGGTTGTCAGTAAGCTCTTCTGGAATCACCAAAGTCTTCATTGTTAAAATACAGAGGAGTGGGGAAGAGAGTGGTGGTAATGCATATTCTGATACAGCTTCCATGAAAGCTAAGTTTTACCCTTAGTCTGGTATTCTTAGTAACAGAACACAAATGATCCCAATCCGGTAAGTGTTTCAGGATAAAGCAAGACTTAAAAGTAAAATCCAAAAAGAGACAGAAAGTACACTGTCAGGTTATTAAAGTCAGGTTTAACAAGGAGTGCAACCCCAGGTTTTGTCTTTGTGTTTCAGGATATGTGTTTTTGTCTACCTCTGTTTAGATCTGTCACAGACATTTTGTATACCCTAGGAAGCCACTGGATAGCTGACATATTCAGCAGATAGTCAGTGTTTTGAGTGTGTATATATGTATAGGATAGGACTGGTTTTTGTAACAGTATGAATCCAGTATTGGAAAGGCTCGTAGAAATGAAATAGTCTATGCTGCCCCTCTTGAGAAGCTGGAGGGATTTTTTTTTGAGCTATGAACAATTATAGCAGTGTTCCTGAATTTGAAGAGTATTAAAAAGGACACCATAACCCAGAAAACAAACAAAACATTAAATTGGCAGAACCTTCCTAAACCCTTGAATTACTCTTTTGTGTAATTATTCACTAATTATTAAATATTCTACTTAATAGCTGCTTTTTGGAGGCATTGGGCTGTAAAGTTACTGCAACTCTCCATCGTGATAGTTTTAATACTGGGGTTTGGTGTGGTTTTTATAGAGTTTTTTTTCTTTGCTTTTGGTACAGTACCTGTGCTAATCCAAACTTTTCTGATAACTCTTGTTCTTACTTCTAGGTGTTTCTTAAAGATTTTCTCCTAGAAACACTTTCAGTTCATGTCTTAAAGCCATTAGCCAATCTAAAATGTAATTGCTGTGACAGTAGTGGTAGACACATGCAGGTGGAGTATCTGTCCTTGGGCCTCTGGTACTGGTGCGGGTGAACACGAACAGCTGTATTTGTCAAGCCACTGTGGGGACTGTTTCTTTATCCCCGTAAAGCCATCACAGACAGAAAGGAGGTGATGTGGCCTCATAAAATGCATCTGTTTGAACATTTCACAGAATGACATTTCCCAAGAATGACAACTGGAAATTCGCTTTGAAATAAAGATTAAAAAACCTTTGGTATGAAATGGGTGGTCAGATTGGTAACACACCACTTGACAAACTTGCTGTCTTCACTAGCATCAGAATTTGGTGTACTGGATTCTGCGATGTCAAACCCACAGGAATGCCTGTCACTGAGGTGACGTCCTTACAGCTACAAATGTATGGCATTAATTTGGATGGGTGATTTGTATGTTCTGAGGTGACCTGTGTCTGTGAACAGCTAAGAGAATTTCACCCTTTCTCTCATGTTTAGATGGATTAATCTCTTTTTTTCCTTATCTAAATCTGGGGTTGTTCGACTGTTATCTAAAAGCAGTTTTCATTAAAGGAAAAATGGCTTTATGTTTTTCAGACAGTAATATGTGCATCCAAGTAAAATGTGAAGTTGAAAGTCAGAGTTGAGAGAGAGCTGGATGCATTGCTTGATCTCTATCCGAACGTTACTGGTGTGATTATCACAGTGCACTGGCTCAGTGGGGAGGGAGGAGGATGTGCAGGCAGCAGACAGGAATTACATTGGTTGGGGGTGAAAAAAGTGTTAAATTTCTCAGCAATTACTGTATGTCTTCACTAGATTTTGCTCAATGGTGCAAATGTAATACTACAAAGCTTTTTTGGTAGTATGAGTTCAGGAAAAAAGGGAATATGTGGAGGAGAGCATACGTGGGGATAAAAATGAGGAATCTTCAGATGGCTGTTAAAGCAGTCTGAGGGATGGGGAAGCACAGAAGTAGAAAAATGGGTTTCTTGACTTCCTCCTGGCCCATGGCTCTTCAGAAAGGTGAGAGCAGAACCTAATCCCATGGTATCTAGCATCTTTCTGTGTTCTGTCACTGTAGTGAGTGATGGGTAAGCAATGAGGTAAACTGAAGCAGCAAGGGAACCTTTGTTCTGCAAAGATCAGTTCAAGGTAGTAGCAAAAGAGCAAACAACAGTCATGAGAGCAACTGCGGGGGATGATAAAAAAAGTAAAAATTCATGGAAATCCAATAAAAACAAACAAAAAGAAGAGGAAAAAAACCCCAAACCTACTTATAAAAGAATCCATCTGCTTGGAAATTGCTGCCGTGTGACCCCGACACTGGTTCTGTGAGGGTTCGGCCTTTCTGTGCCTTTCCTCTAATTCTCCTTCTGCATGTGTTTCTGCATGCTTTTTTCACTGGCTGCCTACAGACCTGCTCTTTGCTCTGTCTAGATGAGCCTTGTCCTGGGAGAATAAAATGGGCAGGATGTCATTAGGGTGGAGAGAGGGGGACTGTAGAACTTGCTGCAGAGGCACCTGTGAACACTGCAAATGCTCCACAAGCAAGTGAGAGGGATAAAACCAGTATCTTATTTACGGAAGTCCTTCGGAGAAGTCTCTTGGGACAGATGAAGTTCTTCAGTTAGCAAAGGTCTGATTGTTTTCGGAAAAGCTTTCAGGTATTTTTTCTTAAATGACTCCCATGTCAAGATTTAAACTCTGTCCTCCTTCACTCCCCTATATAACTAACATTGCAAAGTTCTTTGAGGCTATTGCCTTAAGATCTGCAACCTCAGATTTTCTGAAAGCTTCTAAAATTACAGGTTTTAGGGTCCCTCATCTCTGCCATGACTTATGTCAAAGCCCCATCATTTTACACTAACGCCCATTATTTTGCTTCCTTTCTTTTACCATCACTTACACAGCAGCAGCTGTGAGATTTGCAGTAAGAAAAGGTGTCAGATACTGAATCAACTAAGTGAGGTATTTAATATTTTATGAATTTAGGTCTTTAGTGTTCATTTCTCTTGCTTTTTTATTTTTATTTAGGAAAACAAGTGGAGTCATTCATGTTGCCTAATGTTTTACAGCAACAACATCTGTTTTATTTCCCCTTTTCTGTTTTTGAGGATGTAGGCACATCACATGTGGCACTTACAGCTGCATTTAACATAAATTACAGCTGATGTACAATTTGTATTTCTCTGCTTGACTTTTGAAATAATTATTAGAGATTAATCCATGTTCACCAGGATGGTTTTTTTCCGCAGTGCTGTCTGTCCCATACGTTTTTGGTTTCCCTCTGATAGAAGGTAAACTCAGCAGCATTTGAATCAAGTGAGAAATGTGCTACGCTTAAAATTGGGCAGTATAAGTTTGTTTACCCTTTTCTGTTCTCTGCCATTAGGCCTTTTAAACAGGCTCTTGTAACTTACCATCTGGATTACTGCAGCATCCTTGCAAGCTGCTGTCAAAGCTGCATCACCCTCTTACAGTGCTATGAAAATGCAAGAGCTCTGAACGTCCTGCCTATGATGTCTTCTCATAAATGAACCCCCTCTTTATGCCTCATCAGATTCTTGTTTTGTTTTATTCTGTTTACATCTTGTGCTACTCATTTTTTTTTATATCATCTTTTATTGCATTGTTCGTATTCTTTCTGCTTCACTAATGATCATAACCCCTTTCTTTTTTTTCTGCCAGTTAACTGTAGCTTTCTGCCATATTTCTCCATTTGGAGGCTTTCTGTGCAGAATCACTGTGCTGCTTATCTCATCATTCAGAATCCATACTGAGACCAAATTCTTCCTGAAGGAAATTCTTCTACCTGTAGTGCTCGTTTCAACGAAGGTAATGAAACCATGCAAAGTATTTAACTTCCCCGGGTGATAATTTAATCTTGCTGTATTCCCAAGCGTCTTCCCCTCTGATCTTCTCTAATTGTCTATTGTTAGCCAACACATTGAATCACAACTCTGATTTTGTCGTGGTTCTGAGTGTATTGCAGGTTTGAGCTCTGTGTTCATGTGAAGTCAGATTGACACTAATGGTCACATTCTAGTGGTTTGCAGGTGCATGTCTTTTGGGCTCTTCATAATATGAATTATGCATCTTCATCTGCATTATGCTTTTCAGCACTGAAACTAATAATAGAACTGATAGTAACAGGGATGATTTCTGTTTTAGTAAACACAAAGTTAAACTCATGAGATGATAATATTTCAGAAATTGAAATGCTTTAATGTAGAAAGAATATTTGTAATTATCTCTGTTTTCAGGACTATGATTCCAGATTGTGTAGGATAGTGTTGAAGTATACAGTTACACTTTTTGATAAAGGGTGAGTGAAATCTAAATTTTCTGTGACATGGAAAATGACACCAGTCAAGGATTAGTATTGGCAAAATGGATAGTCTGATTTGTAGCTCTTGACGAGAGTGCTTGTGAAACTTTCACCGCTGCTGTACAGGACTGCCCTCAGGTAACACTCATCAGTGAGCTTTACAGCTCCACAGTCTCTTCTGCTTGGCTGTGAAATTGGTGCTTATGTGCTGTTCTGGTGCTGCTGCTACTGCCAGTACTGTCGAGTTGGCTTTCATTGTGATATGAAGTGAGTGGGAGAATTTCTCGCTTATTACATCTCTTAAATTCAATTAGTGCCCCTTATACCATGGGAGGCCATTGCAATATCTGAAGTGGAGGAAAAAAAATACTCTTGCAGCCCTCTCTTGTTTGTACCGCTTAGTATTTTCCTAGAGCTCTGCTCTGAATTTAGATTCCGTTCACTGCCAGTGTCACAAATCAGCAGTTGTTAGAATGCATTATGAAGAAATAAACATTTATCAGATTGCCTTTTGAGAAGGTGAATAATTTAGCTAGAAAAATTCCAGCAACATCAAAAGCATGCTGCTGACTGACAATTTATTTTATCCCTTTGAGATGCAAGGAGTTGTTGCATGCTGAGTGAATATTGATCTGCTGTAGACAGATAAATGAAATTCCACTTACAATTTTTTGGTTGCTCACTTGTCACCAATTAAAATTGAAGAGCATGGTCATGCACCAAAAATATTAATTAACTCTCTTCACTTGCTGGTTACTGCTACCCCAGGGGAGTGTGGGCTAGCTTGTTTGATACAGCTGAGTCTGGCCTTCACTTTATGTAGAAGCTCTTTTCTGGCTCATGTCGTTCCCTTTTCACTACTTTTAGTGATGATGATGATGAGTAGGGTGCAGCCAGGTAGGGGGGGGGAAAATTAGTCATTCCTTCTCCCCCCTACTTCCTTTTACATTTATCTGATCATCATTTTTATTTTTGTTGGATGCTTTATAGCCACTGTTCCCCACTACTAACTGCACAGTCAGTGGCTGTATTTAAAAGCTGCCTTTTTCCTGTGTGTGCAATCATGTTATTAGGCATAAACTGAAGGAAGAAATCTTTAACCGAGTAAAACCCGAACTTTTAAGTAAAAGATTTGTTCTCTGGGTTACCAGCTTTCATAAAGTCACAGGAGTCCTAACAGCAAAATAACTGATTGCCAGAAACTTGAGTAATACTACGGGAAGAGGAGAAAGTAAATGACAAACAAAAGCTAAGGAGTAAGATCAGAAGGAGCACTGAGTTTGTGGGGCAGAGTGTCTGGTCACTACACCACCAGAGGCATCTGTGCTTTTCATGTCTCTGCCCACTGCTGCAGCAGAACTTTAACAGCCTGCAAGGAGATTGGTCAGTGGAGAGTTAAGAACCCATAACAGCTGTCCTAATATGAGGCAGATGTCTGGCTTCTTAGCTTCCCTTACAATTAGGGGTTCTAAAAATAACAGCTTTAGAGACAAGGTAGAAAATAAGTAAGGTGATGAGGCCATATTTTGAGCAGTTTCATCTGCAAATCCTGAGTGATTCTGCTGACATCCAATTATACAAGTCTAACGGAGATTACACATCATCTAGGCCTTGATTTGAAAATGACATTTCAGTGTTTTGGCAGCTCTAAAAATACTGACATTTCTAGTAGCTGGAGGCCATGAAAATATTGATTCAGCAACAGAATTGTTTTGTAAGGCAGTGATAGTTGGCTGGCTTCTGAACTGTAGCATGTTGCTCCAGGCTCTACAGTATATTGCTAACAAGGAAGGAGTAAGGCTGTTGAAAGCCAAACGTGCTGGTGGGGAATAGTCCTGAAGGAATCAACTATGTCATCTACCACTCATGAAGTATTGTTGCAGCATTCTGACTAGACATCCCATGTCGGATAACTTGACAAAAAAATGTGTATTGATAAAACCAGAGTTGTCTTGTAGCTTAAGCTAATACCAGGCAGAGGAGGGGTCCCCAGATTCCCATTCCTAAGGGGAACCTATTAAATGAGGATCTGTTAGCTGCAAAAATTGTGCACCCTCAATGTTAAAATATAATAAAATCCACAGCATTTGGGGAAAAAAAAAACCAAAACAACACCATTGGACAGGGTAAGCTTGCTTGTCACTGTCAAAATTTGCATGAGTCTGAGCTCTACAAAACAGAGCAGAAGCACTTACAAGTATTTACAGTGTGTGGGCAATGTAGTTGTCTTTTTCATTAGGAGAGCAGTAGGGGGAAAGAACAACATACCTTGGGAAAAATGTGCTTTGTTACCAGTGGTTTTTTTTTTTTT